>CAJDSM010149198.1:0-10202 GCA_903981925.1 Ostrea lurida
GAGATAAGCGGTGCTCTACTACCAATATAATCATCAAAAGGTCATTCAGAGGGTAAATGAAAAAAATATGCTAAGAGAGAGGAAGAAAAAACCTTTCAGGAGAGTTGGTAAAGTTTAGAAGACAAGCAAAGGGGACCGCAGTATATTATAGAGAGAGGGACATGCAGAATCCAGTGAAGATCACAGAACTCAAAACCCGACAAGACTTTTGACTTAACTGAATCAATGTTAAGATCGACTTCCATACTCTGAGAAGCCTGCACTAATTTCGCACACTACTGCTGCAGAGACGAAATAGGCGAAAATCTACAGACTTTTTGATCTTCTCACAACAGGTGGAGCATAACACCTCACACCTTCATTCTTGCTTTTATTTAATGCACTGGTTAGTGGAGAAGACATTGTTGGACAGATTGCTATCAATACAGAAACGAAGGAATAAGTAAGGCTTCGCATCGACCAGCTCAAAACTTGGACATTCTTTTCTTGTGAGATTCATTAAGACTTAAAAGATGGGGATTATACAGCACCCAGAACTCCACATCGGAACATACAAATTTTTATATAGGAGCTGTCTTATTAAAAATGTGTGAAGATAATGCAAAAAAGAATATCCAAACATTATTATCTCTGGTGTGGAAAAGAGAGTATGTAGTCCATTTAAAGTCGGTTTAACTCACAAAAACAATGTTGATAACACGTAAACTTTATTTGTGGACGGATTTAGAGGAGTTAAGTCGGAAAGTATTTTGCTAAATTTTACCTGGGTAATTAGAAGAAATATTTGATAGAAAATTGTATTTGTTGATTTTTCAAATGTCCGCTTAAATTTTGTGAAAAATAAGAGATTCAGATACTTATTCACAGAAATCTAGATGGGAATAAAGTATGTACTATGATTATGTAAAAACACTTTTTATTCCTTGTATCTAGTTCCCCGTTTTTTGTCTACAAATTATGATTCACAAAGCTAACAAGAGAATTATTATGATAACACCCATTTGTCGTTTGTAAGACGCAGTGAGGTCGGTTTTACATGTTTGGAGTGTATATGAAGAAGCAAAATTTAATAGGTTTAATTAAAATGTCATTCGTGGAAGAGACACCTAACAGGCAATTTCTGTTTCTTATGGGCGCGAGATGCACACTTGGATCCTGCAAAAAGGACGGAAAGGAGAAAGCTCAGATTTGATATATGTGAATAGTATGTGTACACACGGTTCGACTCGACGACTTAGACAATAGTCGCGGATATGGGGCCAATCGGTGGAAAAAAAAACGAAGCTCTAGAAAGCTTAGTGCGTTACGAACGAACGGACAAAATGTTTGAACATCAGTATGCCAGCGTTTTTCACGAGATTTTAAAGGAAAACAAAAGTAATTTTTTTTTGCGCATTTAGGGGTATTATAATGAAAGAATTGTCGATTTTATTCGCCATGAGCGAGAAGGAAGAGAAGGGAGAATGGAGGGAGAGGAGAAGAAAAAACCTAGAGATGAGATCAGAGAAGTGAGTTGAGAAATTTGGAGAATGAGGAACCGAATGAAAGTGATTCATAGATGTATTCGTAGGGAAATTTTGGTATTAGCTAGATGTTTAAACTGGATATAGGGATATGGTATTCCAACAGCAATTGTGGCATTGATCAAAAGTCTGAGATTGTGAAGGATGGTGATATTTAAACATGCAAATGCTTTGCTTGTGAGTTTAGGTCAGCGGTGGAATGAAGAAGCGGAAGAAAGAGAGCATGAGAAGTGAATGAGGAGATAGTGACGATAAGCGAGCGGGTGAAGGTGTATGAGGCGAGGGGGAGGGAGCGGGGGTGAGTTACAGAGGTATAGAGAGTTTGTGTATTATTGAAGATTTTTCTGTGCATATGATTGCTATAGGCGCGATTTATCACTCAAGATAATAGGCGAGGAGAAGCGATGGAGAAGAAGAGAGGAAGGGAAGAGGAGAGGGATGAGTAGAAGGGATCACTTATAGAAAGCGTAATTACATAAGATTGTTATGCATAACGAATACTTCTTGATAATAATTATTACACGATAATGAGCATATTTTAAAATTTTTCAGGTTTTTTTTCTATATAATGGCACTAGGTAAAATATTTAATCTTTCATACAACCACTAAGTTAAAACTTATAAAGATTATTACAGGTTAGAGCGGGTACCCTCTGTTGAGAAATGTTTGGTTGTCTGTCTTTTTTAGTTGTCGATTTTTTTATTTGTAGCTGTTTTTTGTTTTTTTATTTTTTTCTTATTTTTTTTTTTTTTTTTTTTTTTTTTATTTTTTTTTTTTTATATTTTTGCTTTTGTACTATTATTTTTCTGTTATTTTGTCTTTCTTCACATTGTTTTTGAGCTGTAAATAAATTTATCACAATATTTTTTTTTTAATTGTACAGTCTATAATGATTTCATACATTGTAAATTTTTATGTGGGTCTTACTGTCAGTCTACAAACATCTGTTTTCATGCGGTTTATGTGTTAAGGGCCATAAAAAGCAAACCCATATCGATCAACAGCGATTCTATAGCCCTTCCGGGGACCCCCCCCCCGCCCCGCCCCCAGCCGGCCCCGCCCCCGCCCCCCCCCCCCCCACCTCCTCTAAATTCTGGTAATGGCACCTCCACCGCCACATGTTTTTGGCAGATATTCCGCGAATTGTCTATTTATTTATAGGGGTCACTTTAACGATACGAAACACTAAAACACGTTCTTTCGTCGTGCGTTCTACCAGTGATATAAATATTGGCCGCACAAATTCTACCAAGGTTTCACAAATAGGATCCCCCGCTGATAGCGACCGCCAATAATACCGTTTAAAATGGCGATGGCAGAGAAGATGAAAGAGACTTTATAGAGAGAAAGAGAGAGATTTAGTAGGAAATAGAAAGAAAACGGAGTGTCCCATGAGACGAGAGAGAGGGGGGAGAACGGTAATTCGTGTGGAGAAGGAGAGAGAGGAGGATGAGAGAGGCGACGAAAGAGAGAAAGAAGAAGAGATCCGACGAGAGAGAGAGGAGAGATTTTACGTATTCAAGCTACGTTGCGGAGTCAGTCAGAAACAGATAAATATACGAGTCCTAATGACTTCTTATCCTCATAGTCGCCCCTCCTCAGAACATTTATTAATAAAAACGTTTGATTCTCGTTATTGTTTGAAAGAGATGAGAGAGACTGAAGAGAGACAGAGAATACGAAATGGAGATGATGAGTCACACGCGAGAAGGAGAAGGTATTGCAGAAGAGAGAAGATCTTTGACCTTGGTAGAAGAAGAGAGGAGATCCGTAGAGCAGAGACAGGAGATGAAGTATCGATGGCAGGGAGAGCTGAAGATGAGGCTCTGCTAGTAATAGTTTCACTTGAGTCACCTGGAGCTAGAATAAAGAAACGTGAAACTTTCAAAATATCATGTCGTCAGTCTCTCTCAGGAAGACATGTTATTATAAAACGTTGCTATTTGACATTCCGAGTTATGTTGAGAGAGAGAAGAGAGACAGAGGGAAGACTTGCTAGAAGAGACACGTAAGTTTGCGAACGAACAGAAGAGAAAAGAGAAAGATTGAAGAATGGAGAGACGACTTGATGAAGAATGAACGGCAGAATGTAGAGAAGATTTACGAAAAGGGAGAAAATCTAAGAGAAAAGATCAACGTGAAATTGTAAATATACAATGCAACACGGAATCAATTTTTTCGGTTATCGTTGTTAGAGGAATTAGGAAATGAGACGAGAGAGATGAAGGTTGTCTCCTGTTGTACTAGGACTTGGAATAAAAGAACATGAAAAATTATTTAGAGACGTTGAAATTCTATCAATATTCTCTCCGAATCTGTTTGGTCTCTCTCTTGTTAGTATTTCCTAGAACATATATTAAAACTTAGCGTGGAAGTTTAAAACAGATGTACCTTTCCTGGGCTTCATTCGATAAAATCCTCGGAAGAAGTGTCTTTTCCATCATCATATATCTCCCTTATAAAGCAGATTTCTATATATTAACCACAATAAACATCTCTAGAGAAACGTCAAACAATTTTGTGAAAATCACTTCCGGTCGTGAGATATGGCCGATTTCCGTTTTTCAAAATACACATAGTTTGGACATTTTCGCGAAAGATTGAGACTTCAAACGTTCAAGGATGATAAATGGCAACAATTACACATCAAATACGCATTTCAAATTTATTGCCGTCACTTCCGTCATCCAGCGGAAGTAATCTAAAAATACACATGTATGAGAAATTTCAATTTTTTAAAATAACAATGTTTATCCAACAGATAAAAGACTGTTTTGAGTAAGTATTTGTCCACTGGAAGTTGATACTTCCAAACCGTAAGTAGTGCCAAAATTGGGTATCTTTTCCTGAAATTTTCAGAAATGATTCGTGGATGCTGTTTAATCATTTTATGAAGTTAAAATATACCGAAGTTGTTGAAATTTGATTCTTTTATGTTTTTTTATTCAATTTGAAGAAAAAATACAGACGCTTATCGCTATTCATCTATATTTTGCTTTCTCCACCAATAAGATTATAACCATCAAAAGCATGATAATCATAGATTTTATGTCGGTTCAACACAGCCTCTGGCACGCAGGCGCTGTGCTGTGTATCTTGCTTGTCTTTTGCATCTCACTCTCTGACACTTACAGATATACATGGAATCTAATTTCTTACTTCATTTATAATAATGTTCATCATAAATCTGACCGGTAAGACCTAACTTCGAGTGACATCCGGCTATACGAGATCGAATCTAGTTATGTCCTAGAATTTTGATATATTATCTGTCCAATCCCGTCTTGACTTCATTAGATAAAAAAGCGCATAGACCGTACATGATATAGACCTTTGCTATATTCGAGACGCCTGAATTTACCACAATTTCCCTGAGACACAGGGAAAGTCGGAAAGACATTATCAGCTATGCTCACAAATCTAGATTCATCAAACATATACAGAATAAAAGTCGACAAATCTACGCAATCTCTTGAGGCCACGGAAATTCTGGGCCCCAGTATACTAAGTTGCGTTGTCTATCGATGCTGAAGAATATAAAGTGACGCATATATCTGTCAACTAATGGGGATGCATCCAGAGAGCGCACTTATCTTGTCGTGTTACCTGGAACAGTAAAATTTTCCATAAGAGCGACATGATCTCTATCAAGCAGCAGAGCACTAGGATGATTCACACAAACACGCCACATGTGCCGCATCTTCCGGCACTACTTGCCTTTCCATCGGTCTTCGCAGCAACATTGATCGATATGCTCCGGTCGTCACTGCCCATCCACTGGCAAGTTACCTTCATCTCAGCGAGTGGACACCTTCACCTTATGTAGTTAATCACGTTACTACCACGTCTTTTGTGTGGTACGTTCCCACCAGCATCCTCATTGTGCTGGCCTCCACATCTTCATCCTCAACATTATTTATCCACTGCAAGTGTTCCATCTTCTCTTCTCCATCGATGAGCCTCACGCCCACAATCATATTTCTACTCCACCCGCAGCGCGCAGCCTACGCTGATCTTGCCCCTGCTCTTTCTATCAATCGTGAGTCAAAACGAAGTCATTTTGCGATTCGAAATATCTTTCCCGTGTGGCAACCTACACATGAAATAAGCAAATGCTAGTACTGATCAATCAGGTGGTAATGATCCGGCCCGAATGCCTGAGCTAGCTACGCAATCCGCACCATACTTGTAGCTGATAGGTAGTTATATATAGAAAGATTCAGCTGTTCCATGAGGAACATGCATCGGACGATATACGCTACCTGGTCTTTAAGCCTGCATAGAAGATGAGGCGGCAGCAGAAAATGATCAAAAAGCGGACGGAGAGATAAAGCCAGCCATTGTTCGCCACGCCGTCCGTACATGCTGAGTTTTATCAACATTGGCTTTAGAATAGTGAATAGAGAAGTTACGGGAATTCACAAAAAGATCATCGGCTTGTTGTGATATAGGCACGAACAGTGTCAACACCATGGTTTTGCGCGCAATATAAAGAACAGAGATACCTCGTGGCCTCTCCCATTGACACTCTCGTCAGTGAAGAACATACTATATAAGTTTTATAGAAGAAACATTAGCAAAGCTGCTTCGCCTTGATTTTTCACAGATTTACCAGCATTACAGGTGGAACTAAAGGATGTTTATCTAACCACAATAGTATTCCTTAGTTCATTTAGGGCCATACGAGCTTTTTCACATATTACCACAATCAGCACCTTTATTCTGACATGATTGAACATAGTGTTACTACACATCCATCGAGTTTAATCTCACATTTGAAATGCTAAGATTCATGAAATTTGGAGAACACCATCCGAAACACTGTCCCATCACAGACCACATTTAAAGTAAAACAACTATGTACAATGGAGGCGCACTACACACCATCTTCCTCATTACTTGGGTTATATAAGTAAACTCGCTATGTCGAACATACAGATCATGCAGTTCGAAAATCATTTGTTCTGTACGCTAAATTAATTACGACAGAAAGGTATGAGCGGTACAGATTGTTACTACAATTCAAGTAAGTTTGCTAAATCTATAACGCACTAACAGATTTGATTCGTTTGATTGGAATATATCCACCCTCCATTGAGAATCACCCATAAGGTGAGAAATTACCTTTTTAAATAGATTAGTCACGTTGCTCTAAATTTTAATACGCGTACCACCTAGGTCATTTGTCAACTCTAAATCTTTCTCAAGCAGTAACATTTGACAAAAAGCACTGTCCATAACGAACTATATCTACATATGTCATGCCTCAGTTTAGCCGGTCCCAAATTGATATGCTGTTTGGGCTCTTCAAATTGCACGTCTAGAATTGTTGGCCTTTACAACGCACCTATCGCCACTCAAATGAAGCGTTCCTCCCTGTACCAACGAAACACTTGTCAGCTGAAAACTACACTTCGCAAATTTTCATCCACTGCTCGGTATTTCCATAATCTTATTAGAAACTATTTCCTACTACTACATTTGAGGCACCACAAGGTATATCGATGTTTGATGCTGCGCGTAACCAGTACGCTCATCGCGTCAGTCCTTGTCTTCCTGATCCACAGTCACACTGGGTAGAGTTACATCTGCTTCCTGGTGCTTACTTCGTCATTATATCCTAAGAACAATTTAGCACACACCCAAGGACTGGACTGAGAAACGTCTGATGCATACTGCCATCATTAGCTGTCAAAATTAACAAATTCTCAAATTTATCACTTTTTATACCTAAAATTAGTAAAAGATGCAAGTTATAGAATGCGGAGTATAAAACACCTACTACAGTTTATTACAAGATTTGTCTTACTTGGTAAAGTCTGAATCCACCGGGGAATTTCTTTCGCGCAAATGGTAATAAGTTACTCTCCAGGATTTTCTGGTAGATCACGGAATCCATTATACCAGTGAAGATACACAAGTCTGTACATCCTCGATAAGAGATTCCTCCCCATACGTTCACCTTGTATGCATGTTTCGGCTTTGGCGCCTTGGATGGCAAGCGGTCCAATTGAGACCCGGGTTGGTAGAAGTAAAGTCTTCCACAAGAGGACATTTCTACTGTCGTCTCGTCTACATAGATCACATTCTCGTACGTGTCTAACTTCATCATTTCTTGCATGCACCACTCAAGTCTAACTAATACGTTTTTATGTGAAATCATTTGCCCGTACTTTACATTGCTAGGTGTCCAGTTCAGTTTTCTTCTGATGGCACAGACATATTCCTTTGAAATCTTCACACCATGCTGAGCCTCTAATCGGTCCCTTATGCTTTCCGCAGTTTCTTCTGGATTTCGAAGCATCCACATATTGATATACTCAATATGGATGGGTTTAACCTTTCCTGTCCTCTTCGTCCTGTAATAAAATAAATCATATTACTCTATACATTCAAATACATTGTACATGTAACATGTCTGTATGAATATGACATGTAACCCGAGAGACCGCATTCCATTCTTTTTATGCTATTTATGATTCCTAGTCGATTACACAAGAGGGGGAAACATGAAAGTTTGAAGCATACGTTCCACACCTCAGGCATCATTCGTGAACTTCACATTTTATGTGGATGGTTTCATGGACATCACAATTATTAATTAGTTCAAATATGTATACGGTATTATAGAGAAGATGGATTATTTAAGACTATAATTATGATTTACATTTTCACGATATCGTCATAATGATCTCACCCGGACCTGAAACCCTAACCCAGGGGCCATGAAGTTTTAAAATTAAGTAGGGAGCTTCATAGATATCATTATAGTGCATTTATTCTTTATTTAATTTGCTACATGGCCACATTGAACCTCTAGGAATTTAAACCTCAGACCCAGCTGGGTTCAATGGATTACTATGAGCGTATGAGCCGGGGGGCATATAAAACAATACGTCCTCATGAATCACGGCTTGACCACTTGTATGTATAAGAGCGGGATGGGGGGTGTTTGCATAAACTATGTTTTGCCCCCCCCCCCCCCTCCACTCAAAGTCATTCAGGTATATGAATCAATAATCTAGTAGTTATTTTCGTTTTGTTTTCTGCTTGCCATATTTAGGAATTTGCTGCACCCCGTACAAAAAACAGGAACAGTGACTATTGAGCCTGAGTTTTATCACCCCCACCACAATACCACATTTAAAAAAGTCCTACGTCTTATGACATTCTAACCATTGCCTCTTTTTTAGCTCACCTGGAACCGAAGGTTCAAGTGGAGCTTTCTAGATACCTGTTTGTCCTGGCTCGTCTGTCGTCTGTCTCGTCTGTCGTCCGTTGTCTGTCTGTCCTGCTGTCCGTTAACTTTTCAACAGTTTCGACTGTGCTTCTCAAGAACACTGGGCAAATGTTAAACCAAACTTGGTAGCAACATCATCCTTGGGTGAAGGGGATTCAAGTTTGTTCAGATGAAGGACCAAGCCCCCTATCAAAGGGGAGAAGAATCGCGAAATAATGCAAAAATAGGGTGTGTCCATTTTAAAACTCGTTCTTCTCAAGAACACTGGGCCAGGAAAGCTGAAAATTATATATGGACAGCTTCTGGATATAGAGGAGATTCAAGTTTGTTCAAATCAAATGACCCCCGGGGTACGATGGGGCCACAATAGGGATCAATGTTTTACATATGATATATAGGAAAAATACTTTAAAAAAATCTTCTTCTCGAAGAACCACATGGACAGGAAGCCTGGAAATTATATGGAAGCTTCCTGATATAGAAGGAGATTTTCCCCAAGTTTGTTCAAATCATGCCCCCGGGGTTACAATGGGGCCTACAGATAAGGGGATCAAAGATTTTCACAATATGATTAATAGGAATTATTTAAAAATCTTCTTCTCAAGAAACCACTGGACCAGGAAAGCTGAAATATTATAATGGAAACTTCGCTGATACTAGAGGAGATTCAAGTTTGTTCAAAATCAATGACCCCCGGGGTACGAATGGGGCTAACAAATAGGGGGATTGTCAATATTGTTACATATGATTATATAGGAAAAAATCTTTAAATCTTTCTTCTCAGAACCACTGGACCAGGAAAGGCTGAAATTTATATGGAAGCTTCCTGAATAGAGGAGATTCAAGGTTGTTGCAAATTCATTGACCCCGGGGGTAGCAATGGGGCCACAATAGGGGCTCAAAGTCTTACATTATGATTATATAGGAAATTTTTTTTAAAAATCTTCTTCTCAAGACCACTGGACCAGGAAGCTGGAATTTATTATGGAAGCTTTCCTGACACTATAGGAGGAGATGCAAGTTTGTTCAAATCATGACCCCGGGGGTACAATGGGCCACAATAGGGGATCAAAGTTTTACAATATGAATTATAGTAGGAAAAATTTTTTTTAAAAATCTTCTTCTCAAGAACCACTGGACAGGAAAGCTGAAATTATATGGAAGCTTCCTGATATAGAGGGATATCAAAGTTTGTTCAAATCATGGACACCCGGGGTACGATTGGCCACCATAGGGGATCAAAGTTTTACCATATATTATAATAGGGCATAAATCTGTTAAAAGAATCTTCTTTTTCAAGAACCAATGGGCTCAGGAAAGCTGAAATTTATATGGAAGTCTTCCTCGATATAAGGAAATTCAAGTTTGTTCAAATCATGACGCCCCCTGGGGGTACGATGGGCCACATTAGGGAATTCAAAGTTTTTACAGCATGATA
>CAJDSM010149244.1:0-12585 GCA_903981925.1 Ostrea lurida
GACCCTTTAGGACTTCTAACACCATTATGTTCTTCATTCAAAGCTTCTATTAAGAGCTTTTGTTGCTGTAGATAATGAATTTCGGGGCAAGAGTAATTGGGTGGCACCAACATGAGTAGAGGGAACATTGAAATCAGATTTGGATCCAGTTCTTCAAGGAACCTATTTGTTGTTGAGGATTTAGCAGTTTTCCCAGATGTGTAAGCCCAATGGAACTGTTTTGGAAAATCCTGTTTTTAGTTGTTTCTCTTTGATTGGAAGCAAATATGCCTTACGGGATTGTGCATATGCTCCGGTGGCAGGATGAGGGAGATGGATAAACTTCAAAGCATGTCTTTCTTGCTGCCAAAATTTGCATAGCCCCGGACTCAAGTCACAATATCGATACCACGCCTTGAGCTATGCGGAAGAGTAGTGGCTCACGATCTTAGAGGGGAAAAATTAATCAGTGACTATGCCATATGATTTTTTGAGAAAGTTTACCACAATAGTGGCATCTTCAAGATAGTTAAGAGCGCTAAATACAGAGTAGGGAAAGTTACGATCTTGGGACATTTACTGCACACTTAGCAGTCATCAGAGGATACAGGAAAGAACCCAATAAAGATGAATTGGTTGGCGCGGATACCCAGGAGATCTCAACCCAGACAGATTTAACCACTCGTCGCAACAAATCCAGGAAATTTTACAATATCAAATTTTCTGATGTGGCAACTGGACCGGAATTTTGGAGAGACCAGTAGAGGAATGGCCAACTTATCTCAAAGAATTAGTAGTGTTGAAGCCGACTAGTTTACAGAATGTTTTGCGCAGGAATTGGTTACACCATGCAGAGAAGGAATCTTCCGAAGTGAGGAAGAAACTCCAAGTTTGATGATTTAATTCTCCGGCACGATACAGTGGACATATACAAAACTTATTCGAGTGTCTGCCAATCATTTTGGCTATAGCCAGATAGAGATCATTTCGTTATAATTGTCGCACAGTTTATGTGCCACAGACTATTGAAGACGCTGAAAAGGAATGGATTAAGATACCGTTTGCAAAACCGGTTCTTACTCCGGTATGGAAAACTTCCTTCAAGCGATTGGGGAGGCAGACGGTTTACAGAGGATGGCCTACATTGTTGTTGCGTTACTAGGATGGCACTGAATTGGTTTGAAGGCAACATGGAATCAAAACACGAGTTTATACTTTTGCCACCAAAATCTGATCTTTCTACCAAAATTTGATAATCTACTCTTCTGTGCACCAATAACGGCACCATTGGCGGAGTTCGAAGGCCACTCTCTCTAAAGTCGCGATAGTAAATTTTTGGCTATCCCAGGAAGCAAGCTGCGAATTACTAAAGCACAATCAGAAACGATGTGTAACATGTCGAAAGAAGCAAAGGATCATCCACACAGCCAGAGTATTGGGTGGCGCTCCCATTTAGAACGGACCTTCGTACCATCCCCTGCCATTTCTATTTACACTTGCTGTTGAGATTTATTTACTGGACCATTTCCACAATCCGTGACACCTGTAAAAGAAGAGGACCCAATGGGAAGGCATTTGGAAGTAATTTTTACCTGTTCTCAACGTCCAAGAGGGAGTATTCTGGATTTTGGACTTGATAGCTACCAGTTATACTGATAGTTTATGCATTGGTCTTTATGCGCTCGATTTCATTCTCAATTTCTATTGGATATCCGCCATTAAAATGAGGTTCACGATTGGCGCGCACTCAACTTATTGACTGCATCTTAAGGAAGTACTCGTGATATTGAATGAAAAATTTGGGAACTGGGAAACAATTAAGACCTCTTAGGACTTCATTCTTGGTATGGAGTAGGGAATTCTGCCAAATCTGCTGATAGCCCCCATGGGATAAATGGGATGTTGCGAGGCTCTATTATTAAAAACTGTGAATATCTTGTCTTTGCTGTGAGCTTAGTGGGGGCGGTCGCTGTCATTGTCCTTTTCTAAACTGCAGACTGTTTTGGTTCGAGGTACGACTAACTGTGTGAATGAAAGGCCAATTGGCATTGAAGAATGGATATCCTTAAATGAAGGTTGCTTATCTGTTGTCCTAATGATTCTTGCTCTTGAGGAAAACGACAGAGCATCTACGAAAGCGCCACCAGGGAATTCCTGGTCATTCCACAAGGATTGCTTTCAAGCGTCGTTGGAACGTTCGTTCCAGCAAGTAGGAATCTTGATTCACTTCTGGAAAAAATGGATGCTGAAGTTTCTTCCCCCCTCTCATAATTCATCAAAACATGGGCACCAACAAACCACTCGATAACGTCTTCAGTCGGGCGACGTTGTTATGGTTTTCAAGTACAGTAATTGCCACTTAAGAGGCCAGTGGAAATTTGATGCGATGTCACTGATTAGCAGAACCGGATTAAGGACGGTAAGGTGAGAGATTGTGAGCTTCATTGTTGGTGGAACGGATCGAAGATTAGGGCATTCCGGGTTCCAATCCAAATTGTTGATGTTGCTGCCTACTGAAGAGCAAAAAACTGACTGTGGTTTGAGAGGGGGAGGTCGGGATCGATAAATTCAGTAATCCCGGAAACTTTTATATTGACATTAATTCGTTTTTGTCTTTTTATGTTTAAAAAACTATTAAACATCCAGTAGTAAAACAATTTTTTGCAGCGGATCCTTTCAGCAGCATGAGGACCTTTCGGCATCTAAATTTGCGGTCCCGTCAGCTGCGCTAAGTGATGATTTTTCTAAATGTCAAAAAAATTTCATGTTTTTGATGTGGATTGTGGGTATATGACCATTGCTTTATGATGTTTTGTTTTAAATGATTTAGGTCTGAAAACAATATTAACACCGTTATAAACACCCTGACGAGGCACTTTATATTTCTTTACCGAAACAATGACTCTATTGGTAATTGGAAGTTAGATTGTTATATAGATAAACCTTATTGTAAGCAAACAGCATTGGATGCCAAGAATTGCAGAATTAATGTTAGCACTCACAGTGACCACTGAGGCTTGACGATAGAATGACTGCCTCACGGACCCGGTTTTTAATGATAGAGGCGGGACCGAAGTCACAGTTAGAATATTCTTAACTAACTGACACAAGACTGTTTCCGAGATTTTAGGGATTCGGCCTGTCAACAATATCGGGGTACTGCTGGCCCCAAATTTTTTTTTTTATTTGGTATAAGGGGGAAAAAATCCACCGGCATTAAAGGTAAAAAAGACGCGGAAAAAACCATTTTTATTTTTTTTTCCCAACCATCTCAAAAAATCGGGGTGCAGGCGGATATCCGTATAAACCAATTCTTTAAAAAAAACAAGGCCTAGAGGGCCTTCCTGGCCTTCCTGCCTCTATCATCACTAGATATGCCATTTAGTTTCTCTTAGACATTGTGTGGTTGTAAAGAAGAAGATCTTTTGAAAAATTTGCGTCACTGCAGTCCTCCGCCCCCCCCCCAGGCCCCAGTGGGTGCAAAGGAGACTTGATGCAATTTACAAATTATAGTGCCCTTGTCCCAAATGATTTCAGTAGCCAAATTTTTTGAAAAATTGGGAGCATGGTTAGTTATCAGAAGAAGTTATAAAATGTTCACACTCGTTGTTAAACACTCATTTCATCAATGACCATTTTGGCCCCACCCCCTTAACGTACCAAACCGCCTACCGCCAGGACCGTCACGAAAATTTACAGTTATAATAGAACTCCCTTGCTCACTCTCCCAAACTCCCATTTAGTTTTAATTTTACTGTCAATATGCATTTACTAAAGAAGTATGTGTTTTCAAATGTCTTTTACAACATATTCCACTATGTTAACCAATTTTGGACCCCGCCCTGCGGTCAGACCCCTACCCGGGATCACCAAATTTACAACTTTTGGTAGAGGCCTTTGACTGCTCTACATTACTAATGCATTTAGTTTTCTCTTCAGGCTATGTGCTGGGCTTGTAAAGAAGAAGATCTTTTTGAAAAATTGGTTCATCTTTGGGCACGTTCTTTGCCCCGCCCCAGGCCCCAGGGGTGCAAGAGAATTTGAAATTTACAATGTTCAAGTGCGCCCCTTGTCCCAAAGCATGCATTCATCACCCAAATTTGAAAAGAATTGGACTGGTAGTTTATCAAGAGCAGAATGTTAGAAAATCGTTCAATTGTTAACACATTTTCAATCAACTTGACATCTCAGGGCCCGCAGCCCTAATAGCCAAAAACCCTACCCCTTGGACGGCGTCAACGAAATTTACATCTTATAATAGAGCAAAACTCGCCACTCTCGCGTCGCGAAGGTTCCAACTTACCATTTAGTTGTTAATTGTTCACTGTCCAATCTAGCCATCTAAAGAAGATGTTTTTCAGATGGTTTTACACATATCTCACATATGTACACAGTCTTGGCCCCGCCCTGGGTCAACCCCCTGACCCGGGATCACCACAAATTTACAATTTTGGAGAGGCCTTCCTGCTCTACATCACTATGCCATTAGTTTTCTTCACAGTTGCGGTTGTAAGTAAAGAGATTTTTGAAAACGATTGCGTTCACCTTATTGGGCAGTTTTTTCGCCGCCGCCCCCAGGCCCAGGGATCATAAGAGATCTGAAATTTACACCAATTTAACAGTGTACGACCCTTGTCCCAAAGAATCGCTTCATTACCAAATTTGAAAAGAAATTGGCCACGGTAAGTTATCACAGAAGGCCAAGTTAAAAGAATGGTTCAATTGTTAACATCCACTTCTTCAATTCAATATGACCTTTTTGGCCCCACCCTTAAATTAACAAAACCCACTTACCCATCCTCACTGGAAATCCACGCGATAATTCTACATATTTATATATAAGATAAAACTCCATTCTCATTCCAAAACTTATCCAATTTAGTTTTAATTATTACTGTCACAATAGCACTTAAAGAAGAAATGTCTTTTCAAATGTTATTAAACACATATTCCACTATGCACCAAGCTTGGCCCCGCCCTGGATCAGAATACCCCTACCCCGGGCGAATCACCACAAACTTCTAACAAATTTTAGAGGTAAGAGCGCCTTCCTGCTCATACAATTCCCACTAATGCATTTTAGTTTTCTTTTCAGGCTATGTGCGGTTATGCTTAAAGAAGAAGCACTTTTCAAAATTTAGGTCATCTTTCTTGGGCAAGTTTTATGCCCACCGACTCCCCATGGCCCAGAGGTGCCAAAGCAGACTTGAAACATTCTACACATTTTCTAAGTGCGCCTCTGATCCCAAAGATCGCTTCAATTAGCCAACCATTTGAAAAGGACCATCTGAAGACAGACGTAGTTACATTTCAAGATGAAGTTAAAATGTTTCATATTCGTTTAAACGGACGACGCAACGTCTGCATATACGACGCAACGGCGACGAAGTACCAAATTGGCAACTAGGTCACCCCTGAGTTTATACTCAGGCTTGACTCTACAAAGACATCCAGCATTGTCGGTCTTATCGCTGGCCATCAGTGCAGCTTCACTTAGGACCGCATGAACGTGGATAATACGTAGCATACTGACTTTATAGGCGAACAGGACATCTAATATACCATCAGTACATTGACAAGAGCCAACAAGGATGGATTTGCAGACTACAGGTCATCAAAATTTCGCAACTGAGTCAGTACGGACAAAAAGCAACATGCGCGTTAAATTCCATTGGTGCGAGATGAGAAACAAAGTGTGCACTGAATATAGATTTTTCTATGGAACCAGGAGTCGCGGAGGAAACCTCGACCATTCCTTATCACCCACCAGTACCATCTTTGTCATCTGTAAAGAGAACAGTCTACCAGTTTTCATTCAGATATTGATGTGATAGTGAACCTGGGCTGAAGCTAGTGACCTGATGGGAGTATTGAAGCTCACAATGACAGTAGACACGGTTGTGGTTAGCCTAAAGATTGTTAGATCACGATTCGCTTTTTGCAACCGTGGGTCTGATGGTCGTGCAGACTTGAGCCCCGCGTCGCGCCATTGTTTGTGCTCCAAAATCAAGACTGATGAAAAATATGATAGCTGATTTGTCTCCTTTCCGCCACAACATGCTCCGGTCATTTTGAAAGCCAAAAAACATGCGGTCTTTTCGGACAATGAATACCTTACTAAACAGAGGTAACTTCACCTCAACAACACTAAGTGATATGTCTCAAAATATGAGTAATGACATTATTGATGAATGGTCGTAAATTCAAGAAAATAATCAACTCAAATGACATATATGTGGTTTTTGTATATGCAACCTCACCTAATCTTGTGTGCCTATCAATTTTGCACCAAATTTACCAGCTGGAGTGGACCAGGTATCTGACACCCCAGAAGCTGAATGGATGTTGGCAAAGTTTACATCTTCTCTCCGGATCGTTTGTTTTGCTGCATCTTCCAAGAGATGCAAGCATTACATTGGCTCGAATGTGATATCTGTCGAGGGGTTTTTTTGCCAAAGGAAAAGAAATTAGGCTCGCACAGGTTATATTGAAGTCAAATGAAGAGGATTTGCCAGCAGAAAAGGAGCTTGAGGAATGGAGCTTACAAATGTTTTTCTCATTCAAAAGTAAACAATCACAGACTTGAAGTTTAATTATGCACGATGTGGTGCTTATTTTTAACAGATGATTGATGATGAATTACCTTTCATGATAAAAAATATCTGATCACTTGTAATACAAGATTCAGTGTTTGATTATGATGGTATCTCTGTACTTTATCCTCTTATGCATCACAGTGATCATTTCCACTCTCTGGGCAACAACTTAAGTAATATGGTTGTTCAAAGAAGAACAATATTTCTTTTCAACATAATATGCAAAAACCAAATATGTGATTGTGACAATAATACGAATGAGAAATGATTCCAGATATGATCGTCATCACACTTTAGTCTAATGAAATTAAACATGCGCTTCTGTATGTTTTAATCTTTCTGGACCTGATAAAACCAATCTCTGATTACCGCTATGCGATCCAAGGAAGAATTTATCCTAGTTTTGGGCATAAGTGATTTCTAATTTAAAAAACACGTGGATTAACCTCAATATTTCTATCTGTTTTCATATTCTATACGAAATACAGATGACATTATATGACACGAGTTTAACACCAACATACCAGATCCATTAAGCTCTGGTGTTGTATCAATGTTTTCATAAATATTTCCAAGATACTAGGGGCTATTTAAGGTCAATAACTAAATTCCTTAATCTATTGAAATAGCTAAGCTTTACTGGTCATCCGATGACCCCCATTTTGGGGTCTGGGCTCATTGAATCAAATAGGACCATCCATCTATAACGTATAGCGGCCTTTACCACCTTTCTGTGAAAGCGAACCTTTCTGATACCTGTTCCTGTTTACCTCTATTTACGGTCTTATTCCACATCAGCGATCTGTCATTTTTCGAGACTTTAATAATTAAAAATTAAATAATATTTTCCTCACACTTTTCTTCTCTGAAACAACTTGGGGCGATAAGCGTTGGAATAGGACCTAAATTAATAGAATATAGAATAACATGGAACAATAATCAAAAGGTCTCTTACCACAGACAAGAGTGGAAAGATCACCATTAATTAAGAAACAGAAACAATATCAAAAGGATCTTTCACACAGAAAACGGTGGAAAGACCCTTTACATATAAGAAACAGAAACAATTCATCAAAACAGGGATCCTTGTTCCACCGACAAGGTGGAATAGACCTTATTGATCATTGGATTCTGCTACTTCCTTCATATTAGCGCTCTTCCAACCTTTCAATGTCGGAAAGACCTTTTGATATTGTTCTGTTTATTCTTATCATTATTAGGTCTTTCCACCTTTCAGTTTCAGAGAAAAGTGTGAGGAAAATATTTATTTTAAACTAAGTCTCGAAAATATTGACGAAGTCAGTGAACAGGAAGTTGACATGTGAACGGTCCGAATTCAGTAAGTGCAGTACAGGGCCCTTAGATAAAGTGATATACCAAATATCAAGTGGCTGTGAGAAAAGTGCGACGAAACTATTTGTTTTGGACGGACATTGACTAAGTCAGTTAACAGGAAGTTGACATGCGAAAGATGTACGTGAATTCGGTAAGCGCGGTATGGGACCCCTAGATGATGTGATATACCAAATATCAAGGGGCTGTGGTATGCAGTTTCAGAGAAAAAATGCAACGAAAATATTTGTTTTCGACGGACAGGGGTAAAGAGCGGGGGGTATAATAACAATATCTGAACACTTTCAAAAATTTTCCATTTACAATGATATACTCCAAAATGAGGCTTATGTTCTTTGTATATAAAGCTAAATCATACCTCCTCCAAATTATTATGAAACTTTTGCAATGCTGCTCTGCAGTTCTTAAGAGGTACCCCAGTCCGTTTCCGTAGTTGACTAAGGTTTGTTTGACTTGCTTGGCCACCACAATAATGTCTAGGGAAGCCTCTCCAGATCAAACTAATGTTTGATGCTAAAAATCCTGGAAATATAAAAAATCTGTCACATATTCTTTCATTTTAAAGAACAAATGACATGAAATATTTTATTTGGAAAATGACTAAATTGTTGGTCCCTTTTAAGTTAGAATTCACAAAAAATTTGTATAACAGTCGGCATCTGAAGAGTACACAGCTGGATATACAAACCGGCTGAAGAAAATGCTAATAATTTGTAGAAGAGCTTGTACACGTCAAATCTCCTACAAAACGATGTTCTAGTGTTCTAGAATTGTTCTGATATGAGTTACTTATAATCCCGTTGAACTATCTTGCACTATTATCCTAGAAATGTTCTAAATGGCACTTCTTGAATATCTATGGAACTTTATAGGACTTTAAATAACAGCATAGTAACAGAATATTTTTAGTACAGTTCTGGAACTATGAAATGGCAACAATTATTCTAAAAATGTTCTTGATCTCACCATTTCATTGATTTACAACAATTCTTGAACTCATCAAGCACATTCAGAATTTAAAATGACCTTAAAAGGTTCTAGAACCAATATAGGATTTTTCTGGAACTGATTGATGATAAAAATTCATGAAATATAGGGACAGAAAAAAACTTTAATAGAATTTTTTTTTTTCTGAAACTATAAATATACTAGCATTAAAATCCCTAAAATGTTCAATAAATATCATTTAGAGCAGAAAATGGACTTGGAATATTTTTCTACATGTATAGTGTTTTTCTGGAACTTGTATAAAAACTGAAATCCCTAAAATGTTCGAGAATCAGCCTAAATTGAGAAAATAACTTTTTAAAGAATTAATATTTTTATGAAGTCATTAGAAAAATAAGATTTGATCTACTATTTGACCGTCAGTTAGATTTATTTGGTAGTAGTGGTGCCTGTTTTACTACAGACCCTAAACCGTGCTACTTAGATAATACACCTTACAAACGTACCGAATGTACCGTGAAAGAAGCGGTTCCGTACCGTGGCAAGACAGCGAACAACCCGTACATGCAAGACAACGAACCGTACCGTGCAAGAACCGAACCATACCGTGCAAGAAACGAACCGTACCGCGGCAAGAAGCGAACCGTACCGTGCAAGAAACGAACCGTACCGTGCAAGAAGCGAACCGTACCGTGCAAGAAATGAACGTACCGCGCCCAGAGCGAACCGTACCGTGCAAGGAGCGTACCGTAACGTGCAAGAAACGAAACGTAAAGTTCATAGAACGTTTATGCAAACCACGCCCTCAAAGCGTTCCGAACCGAACCGTGCAGTATGCCCAATAAGGTAATACTGTAAAGGGCTTTAATTTCGCGGGGCTAAAATTTCGCGGGAAGTAGACATTCTAAGCTAGAATCAAATACCTAAATACACTGAACAGCACTTCGCGGTGGTTTTAATTTCGTGGTAGTTGATATAATCGCAAATATAGCGAAAATAAAACCCACACGAATATTTCCCCCTTTACAGTACTATTAATCTGATCTTCATTTATTTCTCTCGATGAAGCCCGTTAAAGGAGGATGTAGAGTAACTTTGGCCATTCATAATACCGTGATTAAGTATTACTCGGAAGGACTTTCAGTTGTAAAAATTAGGGAAATACTTGAAAAGAATTACGGGTTTAAAAAACAACTTGACAGAATAATTTTCCTTAACCATTACCAATTTTCAATATTTATACAGTGTATCAGATCATTAACTTTTCACTTCTTTTTACAGTGTGTAAATAGGCTAACATAATGATATTACATGTATATTGTATGATCAAAGTGCTCATTTACAATTTGCATATCAAAAAATACGAGTAGCTGCATTTACAATATACATGTAACATGCAGTAACAAGAGGCCCATGGGCCACATCGCCGGTAAATGATACTATGACACACTTTTCCATATCTTTCATCGATTTCCCTTCAACTCCTCTCCCCCTATTATCGCTACCAATGCATTTATCGTTACCTAAATGTCAATTCAATTCATCTTACTTTTATGAACACTATGCACTCTTTATAATTTAAAATGATTTTTACTGTTGATTGATTAAGCAACGTCTTTTATAGTCGCTTGACATTGCCTAGTATGTACATGTCCGGGTTCATTTTGGAACACGTGTCTCTAGCTCGCGCTGCGTCCCGCGATCAAGTAAGAAAACCTAGGGGAGTACTCTAGTCCTTATTGGAAAAAAAAATAATCACGTAATTTTTGATAATAAATGTTTGGCGGTTACAATGCAGAATTAATGATTGGTGCGTCGGCTCGCAACACGAACTGAATAACAAAAATAGGTCACTCTGGTAATACATAATAAAAGATTTTCCAGTTCGAAACGAATCTCTTCACTGGGTCGCGCATCGGCCGACAACCGCAAACAAACAAAATTTTCAATTTAGGCCCTTACTAATTCTATTTTCTCTTATATTCTTTTATTGCCCCCGTAGATCAAAGCACATCGGGGACATATTGTTTTTGTCCTGCTCTCGTCACTTCTGTCACTGTCACATTCGTTCATTCTTGTCTGATAACCTTCTTAACTCTTGTGCCTAACTTAACTTTTTGAAATGGTAACCATACTACGCCGCTTCTTTGATATTCACTATGTATGTTCGCTCTTATGACCAAGCACCTTTCCGTGGGGTACTAATAATTTTTGACCTCCTGGACCTTGACCTGAAGTTTGACCTTACTTTTTCAAAAACTTTAACCCTTAGTTATAACTTTTTGAATGGTAAGTACTAGGCTTTGCATATTTCAAATCGTTATGTTTCTTATGACGAAGAATTTTCCGTGGGTACAAAATGTGTTTGACGCCCCTGACCATGACCTTGAAGTTTTGACCTAACCTTTTCAAAAACTTTAACGCTTAGCTATAACTGGTCTTTTGAATGCTAAGAGTAACTAGGCCTTTCATATTTCCATGTATGTTTTCATTATTGAACAATACCTATTCCATGGGTACCAAAAACTTTTGTACCTCCTGACCATATGATTTATTGAACTGAAGACCTACTTTTTCAAAAAACTTTAACATTAGCCATAACTTTTGAATGGCAAGAGTTAGGACAATTCATATCTTCACATGTGTATTCCTTTATGACAAGTCCTTTTATCTGGTACCGAAAATATTTGACCTTGACCTAAAATTTTGAACATACATTTTAAAAAATTAACATTGGCCATAACTTTTCAATGGTAAGGGATAAAACTTTCATATTTCACATGCATAATCCTCCACTGGCATGTGGAATATGGGGGCATTCGTGTTTCACAAACACATCCTTGTTAGAAATACTTTCAGAAATTACGTTACGAAAATGAAGTTAGTCAGGTTTTTAGCTCACCTGAACCGAAGGTTCAAGTGAGCTTTTTCTGCATCACCTGTTGTCCATCGTCTGTCCGTCTGTCTGTCCGTCTATCCGTTAACTTTCACATTTTCGACTTCTCTCTAGAACCACTGGGCCACATTCAACCAAACTTGGAACACAATCATCCTTGGGTGAAGGGGATTCAAGTTGTTTCAAATGAAGGACCAGGGTCCCCTTCAAAGGGGAGATAATCACGAAAATGCAAAATAGGGTGGTGTCATTTAAAAAATCTTTCTCAAGAACCACTGGCCAGGAAAGCTGAAATTTATATGGAAGCTTCCTGATATAGAGGAGATTCAAGTTTGTTCAAAATCATGACCCCCCGGGGTACGATGGGCCACATAGGGATCAAATGTTTTACATATGATAATATAGGGGAAATCTTTAAAAATCTTCTTCTTCAAGAACCACTGGACCAGGAAGCTGAAATTTTATATGAAAGCTTCCTGAATATTTGGAATTCAAAGTTTGTTCAAATCCATGACCCCACAGGATAGTGGGGCCACAATAGGGATCAAAGTTTTACATTTGAATATATATTAAAAATTGTCTTCTCAAGACCAGAAGATAACATTTACCTGAAAGCTTCCCTGAGTATAGAGTAGAATCAAAATTTGATCGATCATACCTCCCGGGGTTAATAGCAAGGCCACAGCAGGGGATCAAAGTTTTGCATAAAATGTTCTTCTCCAGAACCACTTGGGTCAGTTTTAAGAAAACTTGAAAATTCTTTTCTAAATCACCACTGCTACTCGAGCCAGGGCCAAGGTCACTCAGGTGAGC
>CAJDSM010149245.1:0-11693 GCA_903981925.1 Ostrea lurida
AGTTAACAGTTCTTCTTATTTTAGTCGCATATCTAGAGGTAAAAAGTAAGAACTTTACTTTCAAGATATGTACTACATAAAAGATTATTTGAAAATTGATTGTATTTCATTGTTTTCACGTGTATAGATCAATTATTAAAAAGTGGAGATAACAATCTTGTACATTCCCCAAAGAATACAAAAATATGCGCAATACTCCTTAAACACACCATAAAGGTTAGAAAATAGCTCTCTTTTAATTTGGATAACGACTTCGACAACAGCATGCTTTGTATATATTCCACATTCTGATTCTTGTACACAATATTTTGCTAAAGACAGTTCATAACTCATTTTAACTCCATGACTATAGCAATGCACTTAAAGAACACATGCTGTGATTTCATCAATATTCGTGGGCATAAATTTTCGCGTGGAATGAGACAAAACCACTGTCCGGGGTGTGATATGTAATTTATGGATGACCACTCAATGAAAAAAAATGGTCATAAATTGTTTCGTCAAATGGAACGTCTCTGCATTTATATTTCAATCACAAAAAGGTAATGTGAAATCTGAGCCCCTGATTTAAAATGGGACATGGATACGTTTTGAACGAAAAATTGGTTCAAATTTCTAGATAATGCCAATGTTGAGGTAAAATTCTTAATCCAAGTTATTTCTAGTGGTCAGCAAAAATAAATTGAAATCCAACATTTTCTTGAGTTATAAGTTTATAAGCATACAGCTCTCACAAATCTTCGCTAATGTCAAACAAGGCTCAGAAGTCTTCTTTATTGTTTAACAACCAAACCGATTGAGTTCGTAAAAATAAAACTTAAGTTAAAACAATATGAGATGTCTAGATTATAACACGAGCATATCAGGTCTGAGCTGTCCTCCAATAATTGTGTTTTGGAAATGAACTTTCTAAATACTTTGACAATAAAAACAAATATATGCCTGTTAAAGGACCATGGAATCGTCCTGAGACTTCTGAAGTTTACGTTAAGCATAATGCTGGGACCAAGGCCTATTACCTGCTGTAAGGCGTAAAATCAGGCTACGGGCCTGATCTTCCTTGCATATAACCAATGATTTGCACAGTTATTGTATGCAATCAAACGTGGAAGTCCAAACGATCTGGACGTAAAAGGATTGAATTGCTAAAAGACCATAAAATACCTTATTCAACTCATTGTAAAACATTCAAAATTGGCAATGCTGCAAATTTGAAAAATTATAAATGTTAGAGTTTTCAATTCAACAGGAACATTCGAGAAGTGTCCCTTTAAAGTTATAACCAGAATTCTCGTGGAGAAGGTCATCCTGGGGATCGTCAAATTTCTAACGGTTTCCCGCTATAGGGAATGTGTAAAAAGCTATGTGTTTGCGAATTAATATCAACGATTATATATCTATAGTGATTATGCCCTGACTGCATTTGTATTTCCAATAACTCTCTTGAGTTAAAACAACATGTACACCAGTTTGGTCCGTAACTAGAAATTTTGGAACGACGGGTAACTCCCGGATTTACATCTTTGCTTGTCGACTACCGGGCTCACGGCGCCGGTTGTGATCCCGGTCTGCAGGCAGAGGATGTCTTACTCAGCGGTCCAGGCACCTGATCTCTGCCCTTCGATTTTGTCGTCGAAGGTGGCTCGGTGTTGCCAACCATAATCGAATTTTTTAAGTGTTTTTTTGGGAACTAATGATACGTTAATCACTCATTCGTGTACGTTCGCCTTCTGTAATCATGCTACCCAACTCAAGATGAATCAAGATAGAAGTATTGTACATAAATAGTTGTGAAAAGTTGACGATGGCGAAAACTGAAATAGTTCCAGTCTTGGTCGGGATGAAACGTTTACTAGTTAGTTCAGCCCTGATTATTGTTCCAATAGTTTAAGTAATATTTATCCAAGTGACAACAACAATGGAAATCTGCGCGGTGTCCTTTATTTACTAATTCGTATGGAATATACGGTTTGAATCAACATATATGTTTAAATGAAACCATTATTTGATTGATGGAGATAAAAACGTGGTTGTCTAACAAAATGAATGGTATCTCTGTTTCCCAACGGACCAGAGCTTGTATTTCTCGGCCGTGATGTTTCATTTGTTCAAACATTAAGCACATTATCTGAAGAAACTTGTTAGATTTTAAGGATTTCGGTGAGGACAATTACTGTTACAATGCTTGTGCAAGTGCTCTGGCAAGCCACTAACGTACTTGATATTCCGCTCACATGGTAACGCTATTCGTAACTTACCATGTTTTTTCAACTTCTGGTGATAGAACACATGAAAGGGATATTATAGCAACAGACTTTGAGTACGTGTATGAGTCTAATATGAGATATTTAACATTTTCTAACACTGTGACTATCCATTGCTGAGCCCAAGGTGATCACCAAGAGCTTTATTATTCATATTGACTCTATTGTCTGGCGAAGATCTATCCGACAAAAATGGTAAAGATGAAGCTGTTGTCAGCCAATCTGAATGATCAGATGTGTCCTAACTAGTTTATGAATCTCTTTTTAAAGATATCATTTTCAACTAGTATCATACAGTCACGCTCGTAATGACATGTCCCAACCTGATATTATAGTTGAATAGAAAGAAGACAAAAATAATGTACGGTGGATCAAGCTATACGATTGTTCAATATCCGAGACACCTATAGGAGTTTGCGCTGAACAAGTTAAAAAGTTTGGATGCAATGCGTGGAAGGGTAAATAATTTGTAAGGAAATGCAGGGGATAGCTCTGAACTTTGAAACAATATTGCGCTGGAGATATACACACACTGAACCTTTTGTTCTGTAATGACGAAAAAGAATGTTCTGTCTTTCAAAAAGGTTGCATGGCGGTCTGCTATTCGCACATTAGTAATTTCGGCGGCCACAGATGCAGAAAATTGACTATCCGTTACTCGGCCGTGGGTTTAAAGACTTTTGATGGGCAAACTTCATCCATTGATAAACTCGAACGTTTGTTTTTTTTCAAACGTATATAATACCAAAGGAAAATAAATTTCTTTGTTCTACAATTGTCATGAAACGAAGCCACATGCTTCTGGATATACGGATCAATGAGGGTAGTTGCTCATATCTATAAAAGACATCTGATTCTGGTGTGTTAGTATACGATATTTAGAGCTTTGCTTTCTCTACAAAAGAAAGCGTTTTAAGAATGAAATAATTTACCGTGAAAGGATAAATCATATTCTGTAGTGAAAACTTTAGCCAAATTCTAGGTAGGTCAGAAAATATTTTAATTATCAATCCGATTAGGATACTATTTAGCGAGATACTCCTAGAAATAGGAATAGACGACTTAGAATAATGCCAATTGTATAGATATTCTCTTTCGCGATTTTAAGGGAGTTGTCAGAGAAATACTTTCACTTATAACCAAGGGCCACCACGGGGAGTCTGTCTTGGCGGTCGCTACAGGGTTTGTGAATGGACCAATTGTATACCTTGGAGTGGTGTTTCAAATGGATGTGGACTGGGGTTCGGACCCGGAGAAAGCCAAATCTGCTGCTCCAAACACAACTTTGATAAACAAATCACAGTGACTGTGCTGGTATGAGCTTATGCAAATTTCACGAGGACCAGTTTCGGCAGAAAAATATCACCTGCACCTCTACCAAACGATTGTCTGAAAGGTAGATATCGAAATCTAAATGTGATTATTTCGGACCTTGCAAGTATTTTTTTCAATCACCATTGTCCACCTTGCTACAGCGAAGCATGCCGAGTCCGCACGCAGGTAATGTAATATTGGAGGTTCTTTATGACATAGCAAGTTCTTTTTCTGTTTGTGCTCTTGGTACATCTCAATCGAGACTTTTTTTTTCAACAGCCCAAAACCCCATATTTGGTCAAATTCACCTAGGCTGAGTATACCAATTAGGCTGCATTATTGAGCATTACGTCGTCAACACAACGTAAGTAACACTCGAGTTGATAAACTTGAACATCTCCACATGAGTGAAATCGAATTTCGAGAGTGAGACGTTGTAAATCTGACATGGAGTTCTTAAATAACTGCACACATTATCATCTACCTGACGCCAGTAATTTCTTTACAGATGAACCTATTTCGCTTCACCTGTATATACCATCCAATAAGTAATCTGGTTCCAACACCTGAGTGATTTTTCAGCTGAAATCGACCAGTGGCATAACCTCGTAGTCAATGTATTTAGGGAATGAGAAAACAAATAAATTCAACTTTTAAAAACATAGCCATGCTCAATAATTTCACAGTAAACTTATTGTCATATCAATAGAGATATTTAGTTATAAATTACGATAATGTAGATGAAAATGCGCAGAGGTATAGTATGTGCGTCTTGCGAACGTGGCATGTACATGCAAGTATTATAACTAGCTTAGTTGACATGTAAATAAATCTGCGCGAAATCTAATTTAGCAATTACAACTAATAACAATGGGGCCAGGATACGAGAAATAATCGATAAATACATTATAAATTAAATCCAACCCTGTCAACCCGTTCTTTGCAGGAAATACCAATGACAGTGCCCAGGTAAGTAGCATATGCAATGCACATAGCAATTGTGATCGTCCGCAGAGTAAAACGTTACCAAAATACCGGTAAAGGAATACAACGAGCTGAAATTAGATTGCGACACATTACCAAATAGTAGCAGACTCTCTTTTAATCTGGATAAATCAAAGAAAGCAAAATATATAAACGGCAGCCCTATTTGTTATCCGACAGAACACTTTGTCGAGTCCAAGCTTCCCCACTATGGCAAATCTGACGGCTCGCACTTCCGAAAGCCAATGAATATACCCCGGTATGTGTTTTCAGGTCAGGGAATGAATTGTGCCAGAGTGGAATATTTTGGGGCGGCTAGAACTTAGTAATGCTGAGTGCGGCGCGGGAGTTTGTGTGGGCAGTTGACTAGCACCGAGGAATCTGATGCATCGATGATAAAATTAAGAAGATACGATTGAAAATATACATATTGATTACTATATACAAACATATCGGAAGTATTCATCTAGGTGAATATAACGGTTTTACAAAGAGAAGATATGAAATTATCCCTTCCAAACCTGTGTTTCTTCTTTGGATCTCACAATAAGTATTCACAGTACACCCCTTGCAGTTATGCGACATCTTTGTGTTCATTGAACAAGGTAGAGAGAGAGAGAGAGAGAGACGAGAGAGAGAGAAGAGATGAGAGAGAGTAGTAAGAAGAGGAGAGTAGAGAGGAGAAAAGAGAGGGTTAGAGAGAGAGAGATGGAGATATGCTACGTGTGCAGTAAATGCAAATCCTAAATAGTAAGGAATGAATTAAATCATACAGGTATCGATGGGTTGTCCGTAAAGGTTCGTGTGACAAAAGCCATTTAATTGTATTGAGTTAGAATAGTAACAGTATAAGTATTTATTGTTAAAACATAGTTTGAAAATAATCGCTTTGCACTATTATTGTGAATTATAATAAATAGCCAAGAAATGTCTATTTAGTGTACCACGGATTTTATTAGTCGGCAACTAACCTTAAAAGATGTAATGTTCGTTATTTGAGACGGTGGCATGGTGTAACTGGAACGGAGCACGGCAAAAATCTTTTTAATGAAAAAAGTTGTTTTAATCAGTTTCATACAGTTCGATATTGTGTTATTTTGTAAAAAAAGTCCGCAAAGATTGAATGATTTTTACATCATTGGTGTTTCCAAAGAGTTTCAATGAGTCAAAACCTGCAAAATTTGAACTGTTCAGAAGTACGAAATACTAGAGAAATTCGAGGTGTGGCACTCTATTTAGACAGGTTTTTCGTCATTGTCGAAAATAGACGTTTTCGAAAAGATGAGCAAAGAAGCAGCCGATAAAGAATGTTTGTGGCTAAGTATATTCGGGAAAACTACCCAAAGAGAACCCTATGAATCGCCCGTAATGACAGTCGGAAACATTGTTAATTATGGCCGTTCATATAGTGTTTAAGAATAAAATATTTTTGGTCGCAAGGGACAGTTTCCGATGAAGATGGCGTGAGAGGAAGATCATCTTTCCTGAGATTTGCAGTGCTGCACAAAATGAAACTTCCGTGACGTGGCTGATCAATGGAACGGCGACTGACAGTTTAAGTTCGAATTTCTGGAATGATTGTGGAAATTTCAAATGATTTCGGTGATATTGACATTTTAATCCATGATCTATAATTGTAAGTTACGTTTGTAAAACAGAACAGGTTGTACACATTTTGGTCAACCGGTTAACAGCGACATACAGAAATTGTTGCGCTCCTGGTTGAGTTAATGCGCCTGGACAATGAGTAAACGGGTTGCTAAAAGTTATATCTGATGTCTTCCAGCGAGTTTGACTTGGATAAAACGTCAACCTGGATTTTCATGGTGGAACTGAACTCCGGGTTATGAGTATTGTGTCTTTTTTGTATTTTGATAGAAAATGTTAATAACTAAAATTGTGGCTTGTGTTTGTAATGATAAATTTCCTGCCACACTAAGGGGGTAAAGATGATAACGATTGAGAAATTTAGACGAAAGTGTTATTGATGTTCATAAAACTACTGGCTTACGGGGAAAGGTTGTGCCTACAGTTTCAATTAATTCAAGGTATGTTGAAAAAAACACCGACACTATTAACGGACAACCCTCACTCAATTTACGAGGGGTACAATAATCTTCATCGAGCATTACAATAGAACAGAATTTACAGATTCATGCTGCGGAGAGTGTGTATTTATGTGTCCAAACTTAGTATTATTTATTTTTTAGAACTTCCCTCTAATTGAGATTTATTTCAGATATAAACATCAATGCTAAGCTCTTGTGTCAATACAAAAAGGTCGTAAGTTAACAATTGTGTCAAAACAGTAATCAATAATCTCAAAAAAACATTATTACAAAAATAGAATGTATAAAGGGCAAGCGGTATCGGACAAAACTCCGAGAAGGGAACAGAAAGACGTACAGTATGGATCAGTGTGCCAGGAGGAGTATCGCTCCTCTGGCTGAC
Source organism: Ostrea lurida (assembly GCA_903981925.1). Taxonomy (NCBI): domain Eukaryota; kingdom Metazoa; phylum Mollusca; class Bivalvia; order Ostreida; family Ostreidae; genus Ostrea; species Ostrea lurida. Next base: position 7,014 of record CAJDSM010149245.1, read on the forward strand.
CGGTCACACCGACGTGAGCTCCTTAAAAGTCGAAATAAAGTAAGATGGGATCGCGTAGTTCCAAACTAGTACGTGAAATGAAGGTCTACAAAGGGTATGGAGACACAATTTATTTGAAATATTTCTTGAAACCGCTTTAAATAATTCCAGGCAACATTATGACCCTTAGTGAATAATTTGTAATTCGCAAAACTAAGGTCATTATGATGCGGACCAACTGTAGCAATGTTGCGAATGAGTGGTTGGACAAATTTAACACGCGATTCGTTTAATATACCTGCAGCAACAAACTTTTTGTTTAGTAGTTGGTCTCGCTTTAAAAAGTCCCCGCATACGCATATTCAAATGGCATTTGGCGTATCGAATCAGGACTGGAGATATAAATTTTTTCGACCACACGATTAAGCCCAGGTGATAGTGGTGTACCTTATCTACCACATAGAAAAGAAAAGTTGCACGATTCGAAAGTTATAAGTCAATACAACGTTTAGTCATGATAATGTAGTTGTCCAGCGGCCATGGGAAAATTCTTAAGTGGTTAGTCCATGTTAAATAAAAGAAACAAACTAAAATGTGAAGACTTCAAATATCTGTTTTATAGTGAAGCCAGATATACATTGCAGTATTTGAAAGTAGTAAATATGTGGGAGACTTGGTTTAATTCTCGGTGCTAAGTCATATCCGCGTTAATACATGCACATAATGGGGAAACAAATGGAACTAGAGATTATAAAAGATAATAAATTAAGGGCACACATATTTTCATATTATATTTTGGAAAAATTCTAAGAATACGTTCTTGTAAACTTTTGACGCTCGTGTGTCCAATCTTTTATCGGGAATCAGCACCACTTGAAGTCTCTCTCTATGCTATGCATCAATTCAGGTCACTCATCCATCGTCCCTTTGCAACTCTCGTAACTTCTCTCTTCGCTCTAATCTACCCTCTCTCCTGTGTTGCTCTCTAAATCTATCATCTCCAGAGATCCTAAAACAAAGCTCTCGACTCGATCATCACCTTCTCTTACCTCTCGTAAACAGCTCTCTCGTGTTGTTCTTATAGTAGGTAGGAAGACAGAAAATTAAAGAAACAACACTGGACACATGTGGATATTATAATATTTGTAATGTTTAGAATAAATGGAAAAATAAATTTTTCCAAATAAAGTAAGGGACAGTATGGAATAATACTTCAAAGGATTTTCCATAATAAAGTATGGGAACTACGACGCAAGCCCATCAAGCTCGTATACCCTGCCTGATTAACGAGTCATTAAACATAAGTTCAATTCTCTAATGTTTCAACTGTAAAAGTGCTCTTCATTTTTCAATAGATCCAACAGGACCTTGTAATATTACCATGTATGTTACATGCATTATATGCACAGAATTAAGAGACAGTGCATGAGGGAAAGGGGAAAAAAATCAGAGCTCAGCTGCTTGTGTTGTTCATATATTGATTATAAGAAATTAAATCTTACATTTTTCGTAATGTAAGGTGGTTGCTGAATCACAGAATTTTAGACGGTAAAACTCACCATGCACGAGCACATTGATGAAAAAGTTTGTTAACTGTCTCCAAATGTCGGTCCTGAGTAACGCTGCTTTATATCACCCGAAAAAAATGTAAGATTTTTCCCGCGTCTATATATTTGTGGCTTGGGAAGAATGCAAAATATGATAAATCAAATGGATTCAAATTATGGTTTAGCATTGATAAATTTTGCGTCGAGTCAAACGCAGAATTGTGATAATTCAAAATGTCAAAGATCAATCGCAAAATGTGTGAAAAATAGACATGTATGGCAGTGCAAATCTTTTATACCTAGAGAATCTAGAGGTTCCTATGTTTAATTTATATTGAGAAGTCGTGTTGTCTTAATGCAATAGTTTGGAGAGGATTTAAAAAAAAAGAATGATATAAAAATTAATGATAAGCTCTTTTAAAATAGCATAGCTTATTATAAGTAATGATTCTCAGTTCACACGGTAAAAATGTGCAGTGGGTAATACTAGCGCAAAAACACTGATGTATAATTTTTTACTAATGTAGTTGCATTGGCGTTGCTACTTGCCTTTTTTATTGAAATGAATTGTTAATTATTATGTGGATTCATTCCCCAACAACTATATTGTTGTCTATATATATACGGATAAGTTGATTTTCATCTGGAAGATCATGTAACCAAGAAACTAATGAAAATAGAAAATTGTGAAATATCCCCTTATTGTACGTCAGATTTAATTTTTCTTTGCTTTAATCAACAATGTGTAAAATCAAAATATTCGGCGTTTTTATAAGCATATGTGTATGTCTGAAAATATAATCGTAGCATCTATGTTATAGAATAGATTGGACGAAATCATCATTATTAACTGGAAAAGAATTATTTTGGAACTATCGTAACAATATACATCTCAGGTTCAATAGGAGACCTAATTCACCCCAATTAAAAAGAAAAAAACAAGATTACGTTAAAAAGTAACGCAAAGAAAATAAATAGACATATCAGCGATATATAAGATCGTGTTCTGAGTCTCTCTTCTCTCTCTCCTCTCTCATCTCCATGCGATTGGTCTCATCTCGCGGGCTCTCAAAAAGTCTCTCTCTCGTCAAAATCTCTCTTCTCTCTGATCCTCTCTCTCGCAATACATTATCCTCTCTCTCTACGCCGTAATCTCATCTCGTCTGTCATCTCTCCTCTCGTCTACTCTCTCCCTCTCTCTCTGCTCTCTCTTGCAAAGTATACTATAAGATCATTATCTATGCATATGGTCAACTGTACTGACAGTTACCCCTATACTGAATTTCCTGCCTTTAAACAAAATCCCACTGCCAAAATAATGCTGTCGACAATATAACAGCCACTAAGGCGGATGGTAAGATATTCTACTTTGGATCGTTTCCACTGATTGGAAGATGTTTGTGCGGACAACGAAGTTTATGCCACGAAGAACTGTTTGCTTGTAGATACTACAAGTGGAGTTTATACGTTTTTCTTCATTTATGGATTATGATTATATAAAGGGATGTTTTTCATTCTACTATCTTGTTGGTGATGCCCTTCGACAGAGGGTTGTTGGGGGTGCACGTAATTCATGAAAACAATTATCCATACGAGCTGTACTAATTGTTGTACCAGATCATGAGTATGATTTGTGCAGTGTAAAATTCGTTCAGTTTGATCCGCAAGCATTGAGTAGGTGGATCGTTTTCATAAGCATCAGGGTACTTCAAAATGGGGTCAAAATGCATCTCAGTGTGCATATTCCTGCGGACACCTTTTGTTGGAATCCTAACCCTGCTCTTGATAGTAGTAGTAATAAATAGAATGGTATGAATTCCATTTACATTCTGGAACCCCTTAAAAAATCGACATAATCTATAGCAATTATTCAAATACTACAAAATACCGGGTTAAATATGATACCGCTGAAATTAAAGCTAAGATGATACTTATCCCACCGTGTATTGGCATATGGGCAATATGGCATACTGATTTTATTGCAACTGTGCATACAAACCTTGCAAAATGTACATACAGATGTCACTAGAGCGCAATTTTAATCTTCATTATACATCTATATTTCAAAATTGTATTATACATTTTACCTACAGAATTATCGGAGAATATATTAACTATGGGGAATATTGGAGCACTGCAATGGTATATATACCATATCCAACATACAGAAAAGCTGTATGTCCGCGGCGCGGGTCTACCATGTCCGAGGTTTAATTTACGCACCGAGGTAAAATGACTCATGAAGAAAACACGATGTTGATCCGAAAAGCTAGAAAAGAGGACAAGCAAGCACAAAATACTACATCCAGCCCAAAATAATACAGATAACCCACAAATACCAAGGAAAATACATACAAAACATTTAGCAAGACCTCCTGAACACAGGTCAATAAACTTACACAAAATTACACGCAATATTCCCAACTAATATGGCGGATTGGGAAAAAAAGGTAAGTAGCGATTATGCCTATATTTTATTAATAATATACAATAATGTCATTATATATAACATACAAATAATCAATCAGATCGAGTGTAGACCGTCTGACCCCTTGAAGTTTTTTCAGTGGCAAATATATGGGGGAGCCACAGCTTCTTCAAAATAAATTTGAAATGTACGTATAGAATCTCTTAAAGAACTTGATTTTTTTCTTTGCTAACAAGCGGGGCCCGCAGGGGTTTTTCCTGATATGTGGTATACACCCAGTACCATCGTGCCGAATCGAATGTGTAATGGAGGTCGCCTTTTTTATTTGTGACAGCCAAAAAGAAAAAGGTTATATATGGGGATTGGCAATATTAAACAAACAAAAAGTTTAGATGCCAGATCTGTCTAAGTGTAAAATCAATACAAACCGTACGGGTAGACAATTTGAGACATTGCCATGTACATCAATTGGGATTGGTGTTTATCTACTGGATATTATCCTCGTAATAAATTTAGCTAAAATGAATAGGTCATGACATTTTACACTCACAGATTATAGACTACAGGATGGCGATATGAATTCGGAAACGTAAAACAATAATGTACTTACTGATGCATGGGCAGCACACAAAAATAAATTCCCATCAGCAAGGTGCTCCGATTTTAGTATGAAAATAATAAAATTGGGTCTAGAAATTTCGAAACAGAAATATATGCAATAGGAAA
>CAJDSM010149266.1:0-14825 GCA_903981925.1 Ostrea lurida
AAGGCTTGTATGAGACAGATGGAATTCGAACTTCGCCAAGCTCAAAGGCATGAAAGTGATGAGCATTAGGCCTCATTTTTGCACCCTTCATCCGATTGAATGGTTGCTACGTATTCCATGTTTAAGTGAGGATAATGTCTCACATGGGACGTAATAATACAGATATAACAATCGTAATTGTGCTATGCAATCACTTGTAAATGTATATATGAAAATGTCAATGGTCAAAGACCTAGTACACACTGCTAATAGCTTAACTCGCTTGACAGCTTTCAAGAGAGCAGAGTTGACGAGCAATCATCGCGAGGCTATTAATGACATGACAAAGACAAGTCAGAGCAGCCTGCACATGGTCTGATCAATGTCGATTCGACGAAACAGGCGAGATACAAAGGACATTCGTACTTCTAGTGAGGGGTAATTATCTTTGAATTCTTTATACTCCGACTCAACAGTCGTATGTCGGACAATTTTGTACACGCCACACGTTAATCCAACAATCCTCGGGGATAGCTATCTATCATATCATTACTGAAGACCCCGCGCGTACGAAAAGCACTGCGCTTTTGGCTAAACTCGAATCAGTACAATAAATAATCAGAAAACGTGTACGCAACAACGCCTACAATACCCCACTAGAAGCACCTGTATTAAGAGACCAACATGTCCACGTATCTCCCATCGTGAATTCGCTATGAAAACTTTTAGTTGGGCATATTCAGTGTTTAGGAATTCGACAAATATAAGAGTCACTTCCATCCAGGTTTTATCTAAATGGTAATCACGAGAAATTGGAGTTGGTAACATATGAGGTTTATCAGTTCTAGGAATTACATTTTACTAAGAGTTTTAAGAACTGTAAACAGACGAAGTCCTTGCTTCATTTCAATAATCATACAATCATTATCTCTAGATTCCATCTTATTCTTTCCATATATGGCAGGGGTGTTTTGAACCTTTTGGAGATCAGAATGAGTTCTAAGAGTCCGGACAAGGTCCCACCATTCCATTCTCGAATAAGAAAAATGAACATCAGAGCCATGTTTCGGTTCCAATATACTGGGATCGCTATTTTACACATCTATGTTGTCATCATCAATCACATTTTGTACAATAACAGGTCATTATCTCGCATAAATCTCGTCAAATGGAGTTTTTCAGAGGACAGTACAGATGCGCTGGACAATCTCGTCTCAAATATCATTATTGTTACTTGTTGGGGCCAAATAATTTTCTTAAGTTTTCAAAAGTGGACATAATCTTCCCGAAGAAAAAATTGTGAAACCAATGTGAATTTTCTTTCTCGATCTTGTGTTATAACAGCAGTGCTGCATTTTCTACATATGTAAGTTCTTTCCAATCCACTAACAAAGTTTTGGCAACCGATTTAATAGTGATTTGAGACGCTTTTTCAGTAGGCGTCGCGCTGGACAAACTGTTCCGGTTGCAAATAAGGTATGCTTAATTTTAAAAGATAGTGAGCTCAAAATTTTCTATCATTTTCGAGAGAGAGGGCCAATAAAATTATCCTCGAAAAAAAATATTGAATGGATACCCTACTCCTGTGTTATATGCGTTGCATTTCCTTAACACAGTTAATATGTTTCTTCCTTACCTACAAAGTTTCACGATATATTGCGTTTGAGAAGCAGGTTTTTCGAGAGGAGGTCCGCGCTGACTAGCATTGTAAACGTTTTCAATAGTATATTTAAATGTGGCCCGAAAGTTTCTATAGTAATTTCAACATGGGGCATAAATTCCCCTCGTGTAGCAAAAATAAACTTGAATCAGCCAAATGTTACTTCTTGCACTATATGCACATACTCAAATACATGGGTAATTTGGGTTTCATCTCGCAGATAAACACTACATTTACAGGTAAAAAAGTTACACGTAAATTCGGTTGAGCGGTTTCTCTTTATATCAGAAGGATTTAACGCCTGACAACAAATGATAGCATGAAGGACTGACGGACTTGACTGACTGCAATAGCGGTCACAATAAAACATTTAAAACCAAATACTCTTGCTTACGCACACATGTCTGCGTGGATGGGTATTAATTATTAATAGACCTGGCCTTCTTCTAGATAATATTCGAAGACGTCTCGAGAAGACGTTTTCCATAAATTTGAGCCCTACGCATTAAAACACAAGCCAGGATTATATTTCTCTATACAAAATAGAAAATTTATTTAAACAATAATTAAAAATAATTTTATAGCACCAGATGCATTGTTTAAAATGGGTTATTTGACACACTGATACTAAATGATAATCGTACGATTCGCACGCCTGGGTGTTGGGCGCGAGTGGGTGGACTGCTTACATTGAACAAATACTTGCGGGAGTTGATTTTCGAAAAATGCATCAGGATTCGGTATACATGTATACAGAGATGATATCTTAAATGTCGTCGCATATTCCTCACCCATCCCATCTTTCAATTCCAAATGACTTAATCGGAATCCTGATCCAAATTGAGATTCATAATCTTTTTCTCACCACATGCCACCGTAACTTTACATTTTTTGTATATCAGATGGATGCAGAACATTTTATTACGCAACTACATGTAATCAGTGAGGCACATTTAACTACAAGCTGCGATGAATACGTTGAGCATGCACATAAAATAACTACACATGATGATCTGTGGAGGCAACATAAATTTAAAAAACTACAAATAGATTTGATTCAGCTGATGGCGACAATTATTAATTTGCACATAATTATGATACAGTTGAGGGCGAACATTTACAGCAAATGAAATATCGACGGTGGACGGGACACATCTTTTAATCACAAGATAGAATACAGAGATCAGTGAGGAGCGACAATCTTAACAGCAATAAGATTACAGACAAGATAGCGTGAAGACATTTATTCGCAATGATTCAGCTGATTCTGGCCGACATATTGTTATCGAACATATTGATCAGTGATGCTGCTATTTTATATAATCGTCAGTAACTTTATCGCTGATATTTATCGCGAATTATGAATTAGACGAGAACTTTTGATTTTGGTAATTAAAGATTTCGTGTGTTACTTATCATTGAAATCATAGAGTTCACTCCGAAGTTTCTAACCCAAGGGGAATGGAGCATCCGATTTTTGAACTAAAATACGTGTTCAATTTATGATTTAGATTGCCGAATTATTTATATGTGTCTTACAAATGCTTTTTGTAATTATAGCTTTTAAATTTTTCTAAGGCTTATTTCTAGTAAAAGAAGGTTTTCGAAAATAATATTAAACGAACATCAATAGTTGACTGTCAGAGTGAGAATTTACAGCTCTTACAAATTATCTTATTGCGATTTATTGATAAAGCAAATGGCGCCCATATGCCAGTGAAGGTTTTTGGGAGGGAGGGCGAACGCTTACATTAATATTTGAACTATATCTACTAATAACCATTCCACGTTTGTAATGCATATTTTTTTATATCTTCAAATTATAGGAAAAAGTTCATGTCTAAACAACACAATTATAGCAGGTGTCCCTTTAGTGTTTCTTTTCTACTCTCATGATTGTCTTTTCAAACATTCGATAATACTGAAATTCTACAGACCATAAGACGCACAATATTTTGTTTGTAGGAGAATACATTATAACAAAGTGCGTCGGAGCCTTGTTTACATTCGCGAAGTTCATTTGTCGACTGCGGGGAGGCTGTTATTATCGGTTACTTAATAAAACTCACTGTAATACAAGAAGCATGACTTCTCGAACATGTTTTTGCTTGACCGACCTACTATATAATGTAAACTTTTGGTATTAAGCATATGATCAAACCATCAAAGATTATGAGACAATACAGTATAAAATTGAACATATTTAATTGCACACAACTAATTGATACCATTGCCCCTTTCATATGGGCTTTGATTGAGCTGGACACACAAGCTATACTCTTATGAGAGCGATAATATATGTGATTTCATTAGATCATTCACATTACATTAAGAGTTGCTTAATTCAATTCATTTCTGAAGAAATATTATATTGATGAAATATACAAAGTAACGTCTTATTATCGAAGATATTACTATACCATATAACTTTGCGTGGAGTTTCTGCTATGACGTCGCACTTATCTATTAAAATTCTTGAGGTTTCTTTATTTGTTTAGTAGGCTAGATTCAGGTAAGTTTGATGAATGATATACAAAGGCAGAAAGAGACTCCGGAACTGAATAATACTCGTAAGGAAAAAATCACAATTATATGTTAGAAAACGAGAAAAATAATAGATGGATACTTTTGTAAATAGAATGTACAACACACGACTCATCTGAGAATCGGGAAAACTATAATTTATTTCACACAATGGAAGGAGGGACTGAGTATGAATAAGGTCAAAATAATGGCTCAGTGAGGCAAACCATCCATAACTAAACACGACAGAATAAACAAGCTTGCGAACGGTGTTAGAGTCGGAAATGGACAAAAGACACGGTATTACACAATATTAACGTTTATCTCAAGCTCAGTAGAGAAGATATAATAAACCCGCTCACTTAATATCTGTGAAACTACTGTATACAATAAGCGTGGTATTAAGAACTGTACCGTCAAGTATCCCTATACAACACTATTTTTGTAAAGTGTAACCTCGTGTATCAAGTACTCCCGCACGTTGGAAACTTCCAGGCCTTGAGACTTGCGGAACCAGATCTTGCGTTTCATGGCTAAAGGGGAATAAAATGGTAAGCACCATTCCCTTCAAATACTGCAAAGAAAACATGAGGTTCTGTAGGTAGATCCACGGCCTCGGACAGGAAAGGCAGCGCTGTTAAACATGCAAAAGAATTCTCTTACTACTGACTCCTCCAATGCCAGGTCACTTACATATGGAACATAATGTGCTTGAATTTAGGAGTAACATTCTGCCCTATTTTGCGCGCTTTGCCAATGGAGAAGTTGTTTCAATATACTGAGTGGTTGACATAAAAATTAATGGAAAACAAGAGCACATTTTTTGGAGAGTAGTTAAAGTACGAATCCCCAACCAAAATATCTTCACACGTTACTTAGCTATATCTTTATTAGTATCACCACGATTCTAGAATATCGTTTGGTGATCGCAATCACAGAGCATCCCCAATCGAATACGCGGCGTACTCGGGAGTCGCTCCGTACAGTAATCTTAATAAGTCCAACTCCTGGTATCTGTTGCTTGGCCTCACGTCTCCCTATAAGACTTGAGGATGATACACATGTTATTGTTATCAATTAATGTCCCCACCCTTCTCATAAAGAGCGCGTGTGTATTCAGTCCCCATAACGAATCGTAAAAATATAGCTATGCTTCTAAGGGTTCCCCATGCCACGTTTTCACTTGAGTTGTATCAAGTCCCCATTCTGTAAGGTACTTGTGTGTACAATGCTCCATTTCCACCAAATGCTACTTGGAGAAATGTGTATCTTGCAAGTCTACCGGAATTCTCGGAAGTCAACTGAGGCATTCTTTTATGGTTATCAAGCTCGGAACTGTATCGATACATCGAGCTAAATCACTACGTGTGACTATCAGCTGCACCTCACCATTCTAGTACTTGCTATCGGTGGGGCATCAAACGTGACTGACGACAAGCATCTTCGCCATAAAGATTACTGTGATGTCATCAAAGAGTACCCTTATTCTGTACGTGTTTGTAATAGATTAACGCATCCCCACCGATATAATATTGTGAGTACGATCTCACCTAGTCCAGTTCTCCTGAGAGCCAACACACCGACATCCGGCATGATGCTAACTGTAATTGAAGTAATCCAAGTCGGCCCAACCGATTTATTGTAGTCGGTATCAAAGTCCCGCCCATCGATTATTGTGAGTATCAGATCCCCGCATTGAGTGTTTCAGCAATGTGCCTGGTGATTTCTTGAGCTAGGAAAGGAAGAAACTAAGCTATAAATCTCCCATTCCCAAGTTCATTCTGGGCATGAAACTGTGGATTCTGCCGTGTACTGTGGTCTGAGCAAGTCCCATACTGTTATATTTAATCCATGGGTTCGCTTACTCCAAGTCGCGCACATCTCGTTTAACTCTCCTTTGGTGTATAAGACCCCGATCGTTGTTTTAGCGAGAGAAAAGGCTAGGCCGAGACCCTCAACCGAGATGTGGTGCTCTGAATCTATGTGTGTTATTCAATCGCGTCACGGCCCGAAACCAGGAGTGCAGTACATAAAAATCGTTGTAGAATAGTCAGGTAGTCGGCACCGCCGCCTATATCTGCAGTTGTGTGTATCAAACTGGCGCGCCAACCCGTGGTCAAGTTGAGGTTTTTTTCTAAGTAGTCCTAAGATGGGTTCAATCCCCAAGTCCCCGCTCAAACCGAGTCCCTCCCTCAGCTGCATCTCAAGTAAGGCCCCATAGTGCCCGCATCATTTCCTTATGTGTGAGTATTACAAGTCTCCAGAGTCCCTTCACTCGAGAGCATCGGGTACCTCGGTGTTGTACCTTCAAGTCTTTTCCCAACCGTTCTAATGTAGTAGATAAATGCTAAGTTCAGCGCAACAGCGCTCTCTTTTAATTCGTGTGTATCCGAATCCAGTTCCCTGCACCGGCTTTAGTCTGTTTCTGTGCTATCACATATCTCGGCGGCAACGTGCGTAATATTAGTGCTGATTTATCCAAGTCTTTTTGGTCACTCCGATCGCGACGTAAAAACAATTGCTTGTAACTTGTGGTGTATCATAATCCCAACCATTCTATTAGTAAATTGTTGTGCTAATCAATCACCACCCATTTTTATTTGGTGTGTCAATGGCAAGTCCCCAACCGTTTATATTGCGGTATGCAAGTCCCCATCGTGTTATTGAGTGAGTATACAATAGTCCGCGCCCTCCAGCTGTAGCTAGTGTTTTGTATACATTCCCCACCTTTCTATTGTGTGGTATCAAGTCACCCACCGGGAACTGAACGAAATTGTAATGGTGTATGAGTATCAAAGTTCTTACCAAACTTCTAACTCCTGTACTTGTATCTAGTAAAAAATCAAATTCACACACACTCGTAACTTTCTTTACACATACGTCCCATAGCAAAATGATATTATTGCGTGTGTTCAAGTCCCCTAACTCCTATGGCATTTTATTGTCTGGTGTAATCTCTCAATGCATCCCACGACTACACTTAGACAAATTATATCTCAATTCTCTCTCACCAGACATTGTAGTTTCAGAGGAAAATAGATCCCATGTCCCAACGAACTCTTGTACTTTGTGTTAGGAACTCTTTCGTCACAGGTTTCCTATGGCTTCTGTGTCGTTAATTGGCGGGTGTACTCCCACTGAGCCTCAAAACTGTATAGTGTTGTATCAAGGTCCCCTCACCGAACTGTACATTGCTCTGGTGTCACATTGACCAGAGCTAATTTTCAAAAAATTAGCATAGTCTTCATTAATTTTCTAAATTAAGACTTATGGAAATAACGTGTACACATTGTAATTGAATATGGAATATGAAAGCATGCTTTTAACAAATTATCGAGTAATGATACGCACAAAAATTTACCTTGCGCTAGTTTGCTGCGTTTAATTATATTATCCAATAACGAAAGCATTATGTCACTTGAAATACTAATTATGTCAGAATCTGAAGAGCGGTATATCAATATTCGAAGTGATCCGACTATTATAACTACTCTTAAATATGGCAGAGCTCACTAACAATATTCATTCTCGCCCTGGACGTTTTAGAGTGGGTCTATAAGGAAGGAACATTCTGGATTATAGGGCAACTTTTCTCCGGTGGGTTTTAGCTCACTTATTAACAATATATACTCTATGCACCTTCGTTATCTCAGAATGGACTTGTGTGTATACTGGAATTCTGTAGTTTTACAACTCATTACAATTACAAATGTCATGTAACGCGAGTGGAGAAACAACTTTGGCACCGTTTCCGGCGCGATGTCCGTCTGCGCCCTAAGGTAGTGTAAATCCAGCACCGTCACAAAACCACGTATTTTCAGACATGCGACCGTTGCATTTTATCTCTACCGATAAAGAGAATCCTAGACAGTAATTCGCTCATTGCACCTTCGTTTGAGTATTATTGTACGGTACCGGGTAGTGTATGAGAAGTATATGAGCAGATACTGTGTAGTAAGGTAGCTATGAGCCTGAGAAGAAGAGATGAGAAAAGATAACGATTGTATGAATGAACACGAGAGAAGGAAAACGATTAATTGTAAGAACACCACGATATTATACATCTAGATTAAGTATCTGGCTACGTCAGGCATCAGAAGGTGTGTCGATAGTCTTAAAGATTTAGGCAATTACTCTATCTTATTTTTTTCTGTAATGGCATTAAAATTTACGCTATTTATACAGAAAGTGAGCGATGTAACAACTACAGGAGTCCCAGTTTGAGGTTCCGGGTTTGGGCTATCGTAGTGTGAGCAAACACCGGACTTACTAGATACCCTTGGATTCAAGTGGTGATGGGTGCTGCGGCGTTGTCTTTGGCTTGATATGCACTGCTCGCCGTTGTTATTACGTCCCGAAGCCGACCAGAGAAGCATGTCGCAGCGTGAGGTCATATGGAGGAAACGTCACACAGAGATCCTGCCTCGGTTCATTTCTTGGGGCTCATAATAGCCCTGAGGCGGGTGGAGCTATTTACTTCAAAATAATTGATTGGCCTTCGCTTACAGGCACACTCTCACACATAGTGGTCAGCTATCCGATGCAACATACAGTTAAAATTGTGCAATTAGATAACTATCCATCCCGCGTCGAAACTGATTCGATTGCTCACAACCCATGATTCCTACTACTACTTTTCTACAAACTTTTTAACTAAATAACGGGATGTGTTCCAACGCGTAATGTAGATGACGTGGGCCTGATGGCCAACCACCGACAAGAAATAAAATTCAATCTTATTCTTATCATCGAGAATGAGCTGCCTCTCACATATCAAAAATATGGCGTTCACTCGGGTAATCTTGGTTATTGTACTCGACTATCTATTACTCGGAGAACACAGAACCAACTGGGTGCCGACACGCCGTGGGCCTCTGCACACGGTCACGCTCAAGAGAATCCGCTCGCGTAAGTTGGATTCACGGATGCTGAGAGTCCTACCACTGAGCTATAATCTCATCACTGTCTTTGTAGCTGGGGTATTTCTCACACCCTAAAACATATAGTAGCCATGAATAATCGGACAACAACTGGAACCCAGGGTAAGCAAAATTACATTAGTGGCCCTTAACGTTTAGCAGAGCTAAGCAGGTCCTTTCCACTAATGGGCGCATCAGAGCCAGAGTGGTCGATCAACAAGACTGCGCTGAGTGATATGCACAATAACAATTCCTTTATTTTGATTTGGACTAAATCATGAGTATAAATAATTTCAAATCCAGTAGTCAATAAACATCGTCCAATTAGACATCGTCTTTTAACTTTCATAAGGCGCAGTATGCGCTACTCAGAGGGTCGTAATGAAGACAGGGTGAACTGATGGTTAATATATAGAATATGCATGTTCATATTCTTGTTATAAATTCATGTTTGTAGAGATACAACAATACCTGACTAAACGAGAGCGTCTTAACGCCCCATGCTGATAACATAATAAGAATTCCAGATACGACGTAGCACAAGTTATAACAGCTGTCCTACAACACAATTCTTAGTATTTTTTAGACAACCTACTGATTTAAACAATTTCAAAAAAGTTTCGTTTCATTAGCTATATTGTCATAGGAAGTCTTGATCTCTTGAAGCTCAAATCACAAAACAAGTATAGGTACGTAGAATTTGTGCAATGAAAAATTCAATTATGGAGGCTTATCAATAATATATCACCAATGTGATTTCCACACTATTGTCTTTCGTACAATCAACTCATTAAAAAACACCCCATATCAAGTATGTCATACAAAGTCGAGTGTAAACAACCGAACAGCGATCTCAGCACGCAGTGACATTAGATATTATAGACATTACATGTTCTAAACTGTAACTTTTTTAATATGGGAGCTCGCGATTTAAGGGACCATGAACACTGCTTCACTGAACTAAACATTTGCTTCAAATTTTATGGTTATGCGTGCATCTTGCATCATCTTGATTTTTTGATTAGATGTAATAGTCACATATTGCTACTAAGTTGACCAAAGGGAATTGTCTAGTGGGTCAGGGGATATCTACTAGCGATTAATAGTAAGAAACGGGGAGCAGATTCCCAATTTTTTTTTAATACCTTTATTACGAGAGAACCCATCTGAACAGTGCCATGTGCACGGCACGTAAGCAACGTTCAGCAACAAACTTTCTGTTAATGAATGCCATAATCCCGTATCTCTCTAACAACAGCACAACTTGAATCACTAATATGCTCCTTCCCGAAGAAACATTCTGACTCCACCCCTCTGAGAAATGACTAAGCAACAAAAGTTACTTTGCATTTCTGCTGTGTTTTTAATATCACAACAATAGAATAACTATCTACACACAATAAGTTAGATGAGCCTCGCAGTTCCTATTTACACTAATGCAAACCATAAATGCGTACAGGAAAGATTCTCAATCAACTGAAACCTATTCCATAATATATCGATAACAGAGGTGTGTAAACATCTAGTTCAATCCACCAGAGAACTCCCAACGCGAGATGAACAAGTTTCTGTATGAGCGTAAATATGCGTGGGACCAGTCGTTATCATCGCAGAGATCCTTGTCTCACTTGTCCCCGACTATGTTAACTTCCTATCTGCACCTTTCCATCGCGAGAGTGCTGGACACAGCGTATGTCACAACATTCCGTGTATTAACGCTGGGAAAAAAAATCAGTTACAGTCTTTGGAAAACGCAACCGGAGAAAATCGACATTCAAGAAGGACTACTCAACCACGCGATATCAACGCGATGTGATCCAGAGGGTAGTGCTCCCCAAGACGAAAGTCTTTGAGAGTTATCGGCAATAGACTAACATAACGAGACTCACACAATTTATCTAGCCGTAAGGTTGTAGCCAAAAGTCAGAAAACTAGCAAAAAGATACATACCATCAGTACCATGTACTCCCTGTAACATACGGAACAGCCTTACACCATGGACTTGGCAGCATGCTTGGCGTGAATCAACCTCAATTTCTTAAAGTTTAGCTCCGGTCGCCTCGCGCTGCTTCCCTACGTTGTTGTTATACGCGCACAGGAAAGGAGAGCGAGCGTAATGGTCCTCAACATTTGCCACTTGGTGTATAGGACAACACTTATCAGATCAGAGGTATCACCCAATACTTGTCTGTTGGTCCGAATGGTCCACAAATCAGGCACTGAACTTTATGAAACTCTACACGAAGGTTTCCTTTTGTTGTCACTGTTTCTAAGAAAGCGTCTCCAGTCTATGTGGTTTTCGCTTGTATTCCACACCACCCGTTACGCCATTGACGACAACAACTTCCCCTTGAGGACGCGATCTCTTTGTCTCCTCTGGATTTGCTTCTGAACTACTGCGTTTAATTTACTGGGTTGATCATCGAACAGACAATCAAGTTAGATGAGTCCTACCTGAAATATTGTCGACTTTTGCTCAAATGGACGAGGAGTCTTACATGTTGGCAGAAAAATATCTTGTGCACATAGCCACATCTCGAGACACTACTATCTGTTGATCTCGTGGTGGTCATATTTGCGACACATTTTGGAAAAGTGCCTTCGTGTACTACGAAACATATCTTAATCGTTGAGAGGGCTATTCTAGCGAGATTTGAATTCTCACGTTGCTGGAACATAAACGTTTGGCTTCGAAACCATCCATCAACAGTCTCTCCGCTGTGATACACGAATTGATTTCCAACAGCTATCCCAATGCGTCCTAGGAAATGAAGCTGTATAGAAGCAGGACGGGGGTACATCTTGTACATCTCTTCTGAGGCCAATATCACTTGCTATTATATGGCTTCTCGTTGAGTCGGTCGATTCTTGAAAAATCATGAATTTTCCATGGTACGCCTTCCACTTAAGAAGTCGTCACGGGTGAAGTGGTGGATAAATGCCACTTGATTCCTTGTTTGCTGTGGTTTGGCCGAATCTTGTCCTGATCCAATGCTGGTATGAATCTCGTCTTTTAAGTGTCTCTGTTTCCATCCCAACGGAAAATATGCGTTGACCATTATCTGAAGATGACTTCTTATTTGGTAAGCCCCCTTCGAACTAACCATGCCTGCCTACACGCTCACGCGCAGAATCTGTGTCCTGTCAAAAGCTACCTCTAGAGTGAACGGCCGACTTGCATCGACACATAGATAAACAGACACCCAAAATATCTCATTCTCTCGTTCTTACCTCCAGTCCCTTGTACATGTGTAATGATGGTCCACCATAATCTAAACCCGCTGTTCTGGAGAAAGATGCATGCAAATGGATTTGGTACAAATCGATGGTAACGGCCATCACTGTGCTGGTCTCGTCCTTACGGCGGCAAGGCATTCATATACACTGTCCTCTCCCAATTTTCGAATTTCTTCCCCCTTCGGAATTATCCAAAAACGTGACGAAACAATAGATAAGAGGATGGTTCCCCGCGTAATGTTTTCCTTTGTCGTGATCATTGCTTCAACAATAAATGTGTTTCCAACGGTGTTTCAAGGAAGAATTCAAGGAAATTCACCACATATGGTAGAACTCTGCGTATTCAATCGTCATACAACCGCAAAAGTCCAATTTTCGTTCCAATCACAGGAATTTCAGATTCAAACAACTGCTGTTTCTGTGGAAGATACATTCTTATGATTTCAATATTTGTCGATCCACGTAAAACTGATTCTTTGAGCTGTTTATGATCTGAGTTTCTGCCTCTCCTATTTTTCGTCTACTTTTCCGTGTCCCCGTAAATCTCCTTAATCTGCGATCTACAGTATTTTGATAAAACCGGTTCATCCATGCTTGAATATCTACCCAAGTCTGTTCCAAAACTCGAAATAAACGGCTCGCACACAAACATCTCTTGTACTGATGTCATTGGGTTTGGCGTCTAAGTTCGCAATAGAAAGACTAATGGTTGTTGCATCGGATTTACTTGACTCTTCTTCGTCAGTGTTTTGTTTCACGCTTGCTGTCCTTGGCCACTGTGTTTTTAACTTTCCAATGATCAGAACAGAGTGGTCTCACTTACATCCCAAAACTGTCATTATCTGTGTTGTTGAAATAGGTACCCGTCTGTATTCAGGTCACAGTTTGTGCCTCTGTTGGATACATATACTACTGCTCTGGGATTTTGAACGAGGACTGTATTTCACGCAATAGGCGATTCGCGTTTGATCAAATGTCTTAAGCCTTCTGTCTTCTCGAGCTTTGATCAACAAATACGTTATACTACAGTCAAGTCCCTAAAACCCTGAATTCACCTCTTTAAGCTTCTATAGTACACTACTACAGACAGAGTCATTCTAATAGGCCAACACTAGCATTCCATCACATCAATCTAGGTGCGATGCGTAAGTGGCGACACTTTAGATTTTGCTGTGACAAATCTGACTGACACATTTTCATCGCTGTAGACACATCTTTGATAAACGACTGCTCCATAGGCTTCTTGGGATGCATCAACAAAAGTATGAAGGTAAGTTGACTCCATGGCTCCTTGGTACATTCGAAGACACCTCGGTACCTCAATGAGGGATAAGTCTGTCAACTCGTTGAACCATGCTTTCGCTTTTGCGTCGAGTTCTCCAGTCAAGTTGTCATCCCAATCCAAACCTGCGGTCCACATTTCTTGCAGCAGTATCTTAGCTCGCACAGTATACGGTCCAAGGAAACCCAATAGATCAAATAACATTGCAATTTTCCTCAGGAAATTTCGCTTTGCATAATCAAAGTCATCATCTGGTGGACACACCTTGAAAGTGAAGATGTCTTCTTTAGTCTTCCATAGCACACCAAGAGTTTTCACAGAAGGTAAGTTGTTATCATGCAGATCCACTTCCGGAACAACATCCTCTGGTGGAATATAATTTGACAGCCACTTCCGAGCATGCATGCCTGCCTGTCCCCACAAAGCTGATAACTGTTTGTACAGAATTATACCGTCATCTTCGGTAGACACAGAATCCATGCTGTTATCCATGTACGTCGATTTCAAAACTGTTTCAGCTCCCAAAGGGTAAATATCTCTGTTTTTCTCTGCATGAGTCTGTGCGACAAACTGTGCTTGGAATGGTGACGAATTAATTCCAAACACTACACTGTTGAATTCAAACACATCTGGTTTTGTTTCAGATTTCAAGTCGCGCCAAAGAAATCTCTGATATATTTTGTCTTCCGGTGGAACTTTAATACGAGAATACATTCCGCTGTCACCACATAACTGCCAACAGAGGTATTCTTCTAAATCGCAGTAATAGCAGCGTCGAAGAGTTCCATCTTTGGCATTCGCGATCTACAAATGAATAAATCATTCAATAGACACACTCCTTTGATGTTTAGTGATGGTACAACAACGACCGAATCCGTGTTTGTCGTTGTGCCTTATCTGGTCGCTCACTGGAAAGTGTATGACTATTACCATTTCCACCGATCATGGCAGTCAGTCTCCCCATCGATCTCTTAGCGTTGACATATCATTTTTCGCTTGTATTGTTCGATTAGTGTCGCATGTAGGAGATCCTTGTAAACATCCGACTTCCTCGTCTAGAAGCCGATTCTCATGTTTTCCAGTCGCCTTGAAGTGCCATGTGGTAACTTACAGCTGGCTAGATTCGGGTTTTCCTCCTACCAAGGAATCGTCACTTCATAATGGTTGTCAACAAATCTCAACGACGCTTTCACATTCTCGTAAGCGATTTTCTCTTCTGGGCTGA
>CAJDSM010149279.1:0-20212 GCA_903981925.1 Ostrea lurida
TCTTGCATCCAGTGAAATTGTTTATGTCAACTTGTCAGATAATTATGCTGACTTGTCAGAAAAAATCTATGTTGGTTTGTCAAATAATACATTGAACTGTCAATATCGATAATTATGTTGACTTGTCAGAAAATTTTAATTATTGCGTTCCACCTTGTCAGATTGGATGATAAAGCCATGTCAGCCATTAAGGAGAAAAGATTCGGTATGAAATAAATGGGCGTAGGAGCCCCCACTTGTTGGTCAAGTAACTTTTTTGTCTGTATAAAAGTTCACATTAAAGTTTTAGAAGTTTTGCCCCCCCTACATTCAGTGATTTCTAGAAGTTTGCGCCCCCCCTGTAGTCGTTTATAGAGGTTGCCCCCTTCCCCCACTTTCTTTTCATAGTGTAAGAACTTTTTTTCAGTGTTTTATCAGAGCCACCCCCCCCCCCCCACACACACACCACACACATTTTCAGTGTTAGGACCTTTTTTTGCATTGTCAAATGTTTGAAGTTTGCCCCCTAACCATTTTCTGTGATGTTTAAAAGTTCCCCCCCCCCCTTCTGTGATCTTAGAAGTTCGGACCCCCCTTTCAGTGCTACGAATGACATTTTTTTGCATTTCACAAAACTTTGAAGTTACCCCCGTTTTTTTTGCTTGTCACGTGATATAGGTCCCCCCCCTTTCAAATCAGTCCTAGCCTCGGAAAAGTATAATTTATATTGGCATGCGACTTATTGATTAAGATATATGAGTATCAGAAAGAAATAACTTTTGATGTAAAAGAGACGAAATGGTTGCTTTGGTATTTTGTTACGCTATCTGTGGTAGAGGATATGTCGCGGATCACCAAAGATGGTGGCGTATCCCGAGGGAGAGTGTGACTTTTGATGCATTCAAATGTCCGTCAGATATTGCTTGTTGTATGCGCATATGAAGTCGGACTCAGGCTTTACATTAAGGTCGATTATTTATACGCCACCCCCCCCGCCCCCTCCTGAATTAACGGATGGCAGATTACTAAATTTTTTAGTCTGTCTTTTACATCTTCTATTGCATCATGTGCAGTGTATTCGAAATCGCTTGCCAGAAGAGATTTACTCTGTTCACCTGTGAGGACTACAAGACAAACTACTTATATGCGAGTATATATTATTGTAAACGTCTATGACAGAGGTGTTCAAATTAATAGTGACACTTTTTAACGGGCCTTAAATTATTTACAATACCTGCAAGATTACAGATTCTGTTGAAGTACAAAATGCCTAGGTGGTAATACTGTTTTTTGCGGCGATTAGTTTGGATGTGACATCCGTCCAACGGCGCCGATCTTTTTATTTGGCTTCAAAACCTTGTGGAACCTAAGGCAGATTTTTTATTCAAACTGCCAATAAATTAAAAGAAAGAACAGAAGGTTTCTTTAAAATATATCTGCCGGTTTTTGGTTTTATTATGGCATAGTTCTTTTTTCAACTAATATTGATATATCTGTTTCCAAAACTATGCATCTATAAATAATAATAATGAGTCTGTTTGCAAACTATGATCTAATAATATAATGAAATTAAAATTCTTATCCCCCCCCCCGTTTTTTAAAAAATATGATTATCGTGTCTACATATTTTTCAAAAGTTCTCCCGGTCGCCTTCGAAAATGCAAGGAAAACTCGTCGGAGCGTAGGACGCACTGTGTCGCTAAAAAAAACCCTCGGCAGATACGTTGCAAGATCTCTTTTCCCCTAGTTGTGGTGTGAATTTTCTTATGTCAAATCATCAAGGCGTCGCCTGTTCCCCATTAAGACTTCATTTTTCTTAAGATATCCAAAAAAGCGTTTTGACGTAATTGAAATTTTACTTCTGCGTCGGCCATTTTGGAATGTTGTGACGTTTGCCATCGTGTCGCTATATCGCGGTCGTTTAGTTCTATTATACGTTGCCGGCGAGGCGACGCCGTAAATGGAAAGCACCAATGCTTTGTATGACTACCAAGGTTTTCGATGACTTTTTAATACAAAACGTGAAGTGGAAATCAATAAACTCTAAGGGTAAGGTTCTGCGCCATCTTTAATTTGTAGCGACAAGTCATGATACATTAGCAAGTATGTGTCGAGAGGAATGTTGTCTTTTAAAAATGGACTTTTAAAAAGAAATTGTCCATGTGTTTTTTTGACCACATGGGTTAATTTTGTGCTGTTTTGCGTGATTCTGGAATTTTTAGCAATAAAGACGAATCCTTAGCGATATTAAAAATACACAAAGCAAGACTCAGCCGGTTGGAAAGAGATCTTATTGATTTTTTTTAATTTTTTGAAAAAGAATATTACTTATCAAGTTATGTGAATTGTTGAATGAAAGTTTGAATTCAAAGCACAAAAAAAATAGCACTCATTATCTTTTGAAAAATTCAAAATGGTTGCCAGGGGACAGACAAAAAAGGTAATTTGAACAAGGCTTATGTAAGACCTGACGTCACAAAAAAATTAACTTTTAATATAAAATTGCAATGCATAAAGTATGAGTAAAAGCAAATAAAAATCTATTACCACCGGGCTTTGTGTTTCCATGGTAACCATTAACATTATGTTTAATGTGCGTTTTGATCACTACGTTTTTCATTGTACGACATTGTATGGGTGTATGATTATTTTCAATAAGCAAAATATGACTCAGACCCCGAAGAAATGAAAAAACTATTATATCTATTTAGTCAGAATATTTCAGTATTGCACATCCTCATCACCCCCCCCCCCTCCCTATTCAGTTAAAAACAATTTTACTATCGAAAATATATTTGTCAATTACATGACGATCGGATGAAGGGGGTAAAAGTATGTAGAATTCTTTTAAAATGATATCTAATAATTAATCCGTGACTTTAGCCACAAAAAAATATAAGACATGAATACCTTGGATGTCTACCATAGAAATGTAGTCATTTTAAGATAAATGAGATTTTTGTTTAGTTAATTCTATAAATGGAGTATTATTCAGTATAAATATCGTTCAATTATTCCAGCACGTTTTCCACGCTGCCCGTTTACGTCGTAATTCTGTGTTGCATTGGCTCGAAACTGTTCTTTAATACACATATTGAATATTCCTTTTTATTATCCATAGCCTGGTGTTTATCTACATGACAGAATTAACGACTACTCACCTCAACCTTCGGCAACAAAACATATGTTGGTTTATTTTTAGCCCATTTCAGTGACGGCTCAAAACAGGGGGGGGGGGGGGGGGGGGGGGCGCGCTTTTAAAGTTAGTAAAATTGACACTTCTAAAATTTGTTTTAGTCCCCCAAAAATGCACGCCGTTTATTATATATTCTTAAAATTAGACCAAACTCTTAAGAATGTTTTAAAAAATATATATACTGGAGAAAATAACCTTTGTTTCATCTAGTTGTGCGAGCATGCATCCACGTATTTCAACATGCTCAAAATTATGCTAGATGGACAGCTTCAGCACAAGTCAGTAGAAGATGCCATACATTGAATCATATAAAAGTAATTAAAGAGGTAAAGCATATTTAGGGCCTAGTTAGGTTTATTTCAAAAATGTCTGAGAATGTAGTAAAGAGTTCTACATGTAGCTTTGCTACTTGGTATGACCGAAATATTTTTGTCACTGGCGACATAAATAGAAATGACCGTAGGCGCCTTGCACATGGCTATAAAAAATGTTAGACTTGATTATTTATTAAAACAAGAATTCGTAATAAAGATGATTATTTGACAATTTGGCTTGTGAAGCAAGATTTACACACATTGATATATCATACCGCTTGTAGAACTTAACAACGGGTAGTAGCCTAAATAACAAGAAAGTATATATATGGGTATTCAGAAGGACCTGTGATGCAGAGCTCTACGTAGTCGATGACGCCTTTTCATTGTGAGCGTCATAATGTGGGTGACACACTTTCTTCAATGTTGTGACGTCATAAGAGTGGGAAATGTACGGGGTACATCCAGACAGATTATCATTCCATGTTGTTGCAAACCTGACCTTAAGAACTGATTTGCGTGGTGATCACATGGTTTATTGCTTTAGTACGGGAAATGACATCACTATTAAGATATCATGGACGTCACAATTGACGTATACCCAAGCTTACCTTTTTTGTAACGTATATAGTTAACTATTGTTTATTTTTATTTGATAGTTATTATAAAACAATAATTGGTTTATTTGTTGAACTCTCTCTCTCTCTCTCTTTTCTCTCTCTCTCTCTCTCTCTCGTTCTCTCTCTCTCTGCTCTTCTTCTCTCCTCTCTCTCCTCTCTCTCTCTCTCTCTCTCTCTCGTCTCTCTCTCTCTCTCTCTCTCTCTCTCTCCTTCTCTCCTCTTCTCAAACTTGCAATGTATAGTTCCATGAATGTTAAGTAAAAATCTACGATTTACAATAGGAAAATTTCAATGAGATTTAAAAGTTTAAAGTCATTTGTACCTTTAAAATAAAAATAATAAACCAACAGTAACAAACAATACAGAAAACAGCTTTTGTCCACCTGGAATGGCACAAACAATATAGGGGCCTTTCGCTCACTTTCGAGCAAGGGAAATGTTAATGTTGACAGAGAACGACAGGACAGAAGACCAGTATGCCCGTTCTAATATGGGGATAAAAATAGAATATGTCCTCCAAAAGACATGCTTAAAAACATATTATATGTCGTTGATATCATCGTATTTGAAGTTTACATTTTGAATGAGAAAAAAATATCATTTCCCAGAGTTGACGTTGCTTGGCATTTTACACCGCGGGTGGGGCGGTAATGATAAAGTGTCCGTAGTAGTATATATGGAACTAATATCCAAACCGATACTATTATCAATCAATACCGCTAACATAAGCTACATATATGTCAAAGTAAAAGAAATCAATGGTCAATTAGTTCCCAGGGCCGAAAATGTGTCTTTAGTTGTCGAAAAATTGTTTCTCGAAAACATCCAAACTGCTAAAAAGCAGTCGTATTCCTCTCTCATTTGAAAATAATTGAGGTTTTGATAAAAATTATGCATTATCTAGGACACTTTTTCTTTAATTCCATGTAAGGATGAGACACTCTAGCCTTTTATTCAAATTCTCTAAACACCTTATAAAATACTCATATGATTTATTTCAAAAAGATGAAATGGGGGTTGCTATGGCAACCGTAGCGTCGCAATGACCCTGAAAACCACACCTCATACTTTCATAATACGTTACACACACTTTCAACCACAAAATATGTAAAAAATTAAAAATAATTTCAATGGGCCATTAATTTTTCAATACCCACGCAATCACTTCCTTAAGTCTGTAATAGTTGTAAAAGCAAAAGAAAATCGTTTAGGTGTCGTTGTCTGTGTTAGAAAAATAATACTGCGATCCGAGAAAAATACAATGATCTGGGATTTATCGAATGCTGACGATAGCTAACGATTAAATGAACTGTTTTCGTTGAAATGTGGTTTTTTTTTTTTTTATCATATTTTCAATTTGATCGGTATAAAAAACAGTTAACGTCATATCACAGAGGGAGTTAGCAAGATTCCAGTTCCCCTCAGCCAGGATTATTTCCCTCGGCTAACGCCTCGGAAATAGTCCTGGCTTCGGGGAACTGGAATCTGCTAACTCCCCAGTGATATACGTTAACTGTATAAAAACGCATTTGAAAAAAAATAAACATTCGATGTGATAAATATACATCAGATTTAACAAAGAGTTATGGGAATGATGATTTGATAGAATATTAAAATATTAGAATCTTTAAAGGAAAAGAGATGCAAAGTCATAATGTTTGTATGATTTTAAACTCATTACGATAAAATTTATTTTTCCCAATTTGACTTAAATATCAATAAATTATTCCAATTCGAAAGCCACAGGACCATTGTTAAAAATATAAAAAATCACTGCCTGCCCCCCCCCCCCCCCCCCCCCCCCCCCGCCCCCCCCCCCCCCCCCCCCCCCCCCACCCCCCCCACCCCCCCCCCCCCCCCCCCCCCACCCCCCCCCCCCCCCCCCCCCCCCCCCCCCCCCCCCCCCCCCCCTCCCCCCCCCCCCCCCCGCCACCGCCCCCCCCCCCACCACGCCCCCCCCCCCCCCCCACCCCCCCCCACCCCCCCCCGGCCCCCCCCCCCCCCCCCCCCCCACCCCCCCCCCCCCCACCCCCCCCCCCCCCCCCCCCCCCCCCCCCCCCCCCCCCCCCCCCCCCCCCCCCCCCCCCCCCATCCCCCCCCCCCCCCCCCCCCCCCCCCCCCCCCCCCCCCCCACCCCCCCCCCCCCCCCCCCCCCCCCCCCCCCCCCCCCCCCCCCCCCCCCCCCCCCCCGACCCCCCCCCCATCCCCCCCCCACCCCACCCCCCCCCCCCCCCACCCCCCCCCATCCCCAACCCAGACCCCAGAGCTAGGCAAACTTGGTTCCTCGATTTGAAAATAAGCGATTGAAATAGAGAAACAAAGCAATTTTCATATTTTCTAGTTTGGTTGGGGGTTTTTTTTTTTGGTTCACCATTTTCATTCACAGCATTTTCTTTTCATACACATTGATATAGCAAAACAAAAACACCACATCAATATATATTTATGAAAGTATACGTAAATATTCATCGTATACAGAATTTTTAATAATTTATAACTATAGGTGTATCTAACAAAACTCCCAACAGGGGATTGTCATGTCACCAAATTGAAACGATATTATCTGAAGTCGATTAGATATTACAATATGCTTTGATCAATCTGTAGTCGATTGTCCATTGATAAAAGGCTAAAAAAGTTATATTATACTGTAAGACCACTTTCTGTTGTAATTTTGTCATATTTTCATTTAAAATAAAATGAAATAAACAGCAACTTGATTTTACCTCTTCTGTATACTTGGACAATGAAGAAAGTTAATGCATTGTATGGTCTAGTACATGTATCTACGATTACATTCAACGGAAAGTTAATGGCGTTTTGTCTCGTATATTATATCATAGGTCTCTCCATTTTCGTAACACATGAGGACCCTAGCTTTTCTCACCACGAATTACGTAAATAGACAGCAAAATAATTACCTAAAAGCTATTTGACTTGAAATCCACGATTTTTCCTAATTGAATTCTGGAGTTCATATTGATAAAGATTAGTTTCACAATGCGGTATCAAATATCCCGCTAATTTGAAAGTTGAAGTTTTATCATGATGTCACCTCCCCAGCATCATACACAATGAGTTACTCACAATGGAAAAAATGTTGATTTAACGAGGGGAAAATTGTCGTATTCTCTTTCTATATCTAGAGTGTTTTCTTTGTCGTTGAACATTTACATATCATATTACTGGAGATGCATGTGTTACAATGAAAGACAAAATAATTATCGGATAATGATAATCGGTGGGAAAATAAAGATTAGGTTTGGATATTAATAAATCACGTCGATATTGTTACGCAGAATAAACAGGAGACTCATGTGACGAGTTGATTGACATTTTAACATGCAAAAAATATTAGAAAATTTGTTTAACGTTACAATTTACAAATGCATCGATGTGTTAGGGGAGATAACTCTCATGACTTTGACCTTATGTACAGTACCGTCCTATCCATGGACAGTGTTGATATACGCTAGTGGGGTGAATGTTCACATGATAAATAATCACCGTCCCTAGTTCCCGACCACACAAATAATCACTGTCCCTAGTCCCCGACCACACTTTTACGTCATGGTCTTTTACTCTAATATATTGTGTAATATTGAGGAGAATTCATATTGCGGACGAACAGAAAGAAAAAACCTAAAAAGAAATACAAAGCAAGATAAAAGAAGATAAATAATAATAATAATACCCCCCCCCCAATAATAATAAATAAATAAAAAAAAAATAAATAAATAAAAAACCAGCATTTATTTTCCAAATGCAGATGATTTGAATATGATTTCAGTACTAATATTTCGTTAAAATAGCGACTCAAAATCACACTTTCGTTGAAATTTTCTCCGGGTAATTTCAAAATAAATTATTGAAAAATACTTTAACAGATCCTCGTATTTTTCATAGATTAAAACAACGGTTAAACAAATTTTTTCTTTGTTGCACTATAGCCAATGTTATTTAGATGACAGTTCCACCAGGAAATTTCACATATTGAAAGGATGTAGTAAAATTTTCAATTTAGTATTTCCCATTGACGTATCCATGGAATACATATTCAAATAATCTGTAGGTATATGCATAAAAAGCTATATGCATCTAAAAGTGGGATAGCCTGGCTACGAATCATATAGATACCACAAGATGTCCTTCACTTTTCTAGTAAACTTCAAACACGGGACATCTCCCCCGTAAACCAAATTTCTATTGTGACCCTACCCTGGGATCATAGTGACCCTACCCTGGGACCATAGTGACCCTACCCTGGGATCATAAAAACTTACATGTAAATAGACTGAGGAAGCAGATCACGTTCGAAAATACATGAGTCCATGAACAGCGACGCCTCGCGCCGGCCTACTTCATGAAGAGCGTTAAGCGTTGCAGTTCATACGCTCATCAATTTTCAAAAATGGATTTTTTTATATTTACATTCTGCTTTCATTTCTGTCGGAATTCACAGCCGTTGAAATGAACGCACTATTTTATCGAAAGATTCATACATTGATCACAATTTTCTATCGTTACAATTTGTAAAGAACCAAACGCAAAAACATTGGAAACGTAAATTAATACACTGCACATGGTATAATTTGATTATAGAATGCAATTTTCAAAGAATTTTGATAAGTATGTTGTGACCTCGTTCTGACTTTGGCGGTCATGGACCGTTCACTACATGATGTCAGTCGTATATTAATTTATCAGAGGCTATCCTATAATGGTTCATAGAAAGATTCCTTTCGTTGAAAGTTTATGTCTATTCCAAGTATAGCGCTGACAAATCCTAATTCTACTCGTCATAAGTATACACCCCACATATGTTGATAAGTTTACCGTAAAAAATCATGAAGAGAAAATAAAGTATGCATGAATATTGTTTTGAGAAATTGAATCCTTGTGGCTTTTAGTGATGTTTTAAAATGATTTTCTGACTTCAAATACCTATAGTCCCCGAGCCAGAAACACGTCCCCCCCCCACCCGGGGGGGGGGGGGGATTTTGCAGACCAACTTTGCCTTAAAGTACATTGTATTAGAAACATTTTAAGCCATGTTTGCACTCTGGCCGTTGGGGCGTAACAGGGATTCAAAAATACGTTACCATGGCAACCTTCAAACATTTTATGATCCATATCTTGGTTCAATTTCAACTTAGAAAACATCAGATGGTACCAAATGAAAGCACATGAATTGTACTTTAGCACATGAATTGTACTTTTATTTGTACCATGTATATTTAAATTAAGCTCATTTGCATATCCATGAATATTAATGATTTTCCGTAAAAATTTATGTTTTTATTGCTATATTTTACATTATGAACATAACAGAAACATGTTTCTTCCACGAGGAAATTTTGCAAACCAACTTTCCCTTAAAGTACATTGTGATTAGGCAACATTTTAAGCCTATTTTTGCACTCTGGCTGTTGGGGTGTTGGGTGTAACAGGGATTTAAAAAACGTTACCATGGCCAACATTCGCTATCACACTTCAAACATGTATATTATATCTTGGTTCAATTTCAACTTAGAAACATCAGAGTGTACCAAATGAAAGCATGTGAATAGTACTTTTAGTTGATACCATTATATGTAAATTAGCTCATTTGCATATCATGAATATTAACGATTTTCGTAAAAAATTGATGTTTTTAAATGCTATATTTTTACATTATGAACAGAAACAGAAACATGTTTCTTCCCGGGGATTTTGCAGACCAACTTTCCCTTAAGTACATGTATCAGTCAACATTTAAGCCATGTTTGCACTCTGGCTTTTGGGGCGTTTGCGTGTAACAGTGATTTAAATACGTTACCATAGCAACCTTTACTGTCCCACATTCAAACATTTATGATGTAATATCTTGGTTTAGTTTCCACCTAATACATTTAGAGTGGCATCCAATGAAAAGCATATGAATTGTACTTTTTAAATGCTATCATTTTTATGTAAAGTAGCTGATTTGCATATTCATGAATATTAATGATTTTCGTAAAATTGATGTTTTTATTGCTATATTTTTACATTATGAACATAACAGAAACATGTTTCTTCCCGGGGAATTTTGCAGACCAACTTTCCCTTAAAGTACTTGTATCAGTAACATTTTAAGCCATGTTTGTACTTGGCGTTTTGGGGCGTATGCGTGTAACAGTGATTTTAAATACGTTACCATAGCAACTTTACTGTCCCACATTCAAACATTTATGATTGTAATTTCTTGGTTTAGGTTTCCACCTAGATACATGATTGACATCTCAATGAAGATATCATATGAATTTACTTAATAATGCTTGACACTTGTATTGTTTGAATGTACGAGTTTTTCGTAATTCGGATGAATATTAATTTAAGGATTTTGTAAAGAATTATGTTCTGATTACCTTTCTTGTATATCATGAGCAGAACAGGAACACGTTTGTTTCTGGAATTTTGGCAACTGGCCAACATATTAGCATAGTTTTGCAAATCTAATAGCTGACTGTTCTGTGCTGTGTCGTGCAAGGAATTTAAATTCTAATGATAATACTTGATGCTTAATTCAGCTAAAGAACACTACACCTTCACAATTGTTAACATTAAACTTCATCGAATTGATCTGTGTCTGATCTAACCATATCATATGCAAAAAATCAATTAAGCGTAACCACTATACTGATTGTTTCATTGACTAAGTAATACCTCATTTGCATATTCATGAAAAAAAATGATTTTTGTAAAAAAAAAAAAAAAAAAAAAAAAAGGTTAATGTATTCTTTTTTTAAAATATTGAACAAAACAATAAAAACAAAACATATTCTATGTAAATATCAATTCTATAAAAATAAACAATTTGCATAATTTGGAGTAGATATACGTTTCAAATTAAAATAATGAATGTATGTAAAACAAACAAATTGCAAAAATGTGAGCATCAACGCGCTTTCAACTGATGTGATCATGATTATCAAATATTCCATCGATCAGACTGTTCATAATCCACTTCATCCCCTTCTCATCAGTCTCCATTCCCTGCTCATCACCAGAAGCACACATTATATAAAGGCAAAAGATAACGAACAGTGATCTATGTCAATAAGTTCCTGTGGCATCAATAGCAACCACATGGACTTGTGACTGTAGCAGCAATGCAAAAGTCGGGGAAATTAATTGAAAGTGATAGCAATCCATGATTCGTGATAATGCTAAAGCTGTTGGCAAATCGTTTCTTGGGTGCATTTTCATTTTGAAGCATATTTGAAAGTACAAAAAAATTCTGCCAGATTGCATACCACATAATTATATTGACAGATTACCAAATACGGGTACGAGTACAATCCGCTAAGCAATTTTTGAAAATGTCCCTAATTCAATTAAAGGACAATTCGCAAACATTGTTTCTGGTGACGAAACAATGGGTTTACTATTTTGAACACATAAGAAAAATTGGAAGCAAAATATGGCTAACTAAACACGATAGAAACCTGTAGTTGCCAAAAGATCCGTAAGCACAAAGAGGGTTCTTTACTGCATACCTTCTAATGTGATGAGATAGCCGTACAAATCCCGATGGCCTATAAGGGCAAACGTGTTACCGGTCGACATTACCAATATGCTATATACAAAAAAGGCTCTTGAGATATTAGAAATAAACTACATCTATCCAGCATTTGGGGCAGTTGCGAGTATTGTCTACTTTCTTGTAGAAGATCATGCCTACTCACTCTGCATTCTATGCGGATAACACGTACTGGCATGCGATCGTTAAAGAGTGCAAGCTATATTGTTTTGAAGTGGAGAAGGGTATATACGTATAATAACGGTTCTTACACTACCTAGTACTTCTCAGAAATCACTGGTTAGAGCTTCCAGCTCCTAATCATAGCAGCACTTTTTAATACGAACAATCCACTATTCCAGTAGTGTTATACAATCCAAAGCACTTAGTTAAGAAAGCCAGGTTCTTCTGTATGATCAAAGTCGTCTTTCAGGATAAAACTGATAACACATTGGTCTCCTAGATCCATAGAACAGAGGCTCTCACGCCCCTTGATGAGAGACTTGCGACTCAAATGCGAACATCCGTTGTGGATGACTATCATGACGTGTTATAACCACAATCAGAACTTTTAGTGCGAACATTCTGCGCTTCTATGCATTGTCAGTAGCTATTTATTCAACTTATTATGCTACCGAGTTGTACAAAACATGTAGCTTACATACAAATTGAAATAAATACGATTAGTTTTGAGTATATCGCATCACAACGAAAATAAATGTGATATCTTAGTGATTTATCTTAGTTCATCGTTAGCCCAGGACAGATATACGTGGAAAACGGTGAGCAAGCAACGGGTTTGACGCCACGAGGGAACTCCTATCTAGTACCACTTCATTGCCTTACATTATATGGAGCCGGTGAGAGTTACATATTAGATGTTCAATATGTTTTCATAATACATTTCCATTGGTTACAGAAATCACACCGACTAATTCTTTGATTGAGAGCATTAGAACTGCTGCAGTACCAACTATCAAGTCATACTCCTGCTATTCTACGTGACGAAAAATATGAGTATCACGCGCACGGCAGAGGCAGACGAGTACGATGTACTAGCAACGGGAACAGGACAGCGGAACGGACAACCGCGCAACAAATCTTTATAATAACATTGGCTTCATCGCTCGCGCGTCTCATGAATTTATTACAAATTGGTCGGGTGCACGAAGTGTTCATCGCAACGAGCTAGATAACATATAATACGGTATATTCGTTGAGTTTTATGAATGCGCTTGCTATGCATACACTGCTGCAGTATATCCAATGCGCATATCGAGAGATCTATTACAATAGATAGCACGGACGATGGACACAGAATCAGTGAACGGGTCAGACACGAGAGACGCACCGCAGTTTAGATTGTATTTTATAGCTATCTAGCTCTAGCGTTATTGTATGATAACAAAGGATACAAAATATTGGTGCAAAAATCTGGTTCAAGAGAGCTATACGATCAGAGAAACTATCATTATGAATCTATCGTCCCGACTCTCGAACATAAAACTAAACTCGTGCTCTCGTTCGGTATGAGGCTCTCAACTGGTTTTTTCTCGGGGAGGCATAGTTAGAATATCTTTATGCGTTTAGCCCTCCCTAAAATATCATCAGTGTACCAACAATAAGTAGCTAAAATTCTTCGGAGTTGTTTGATCGCAAAAAATTATTACTGGCATAAGGAAGTACGAGATGACAGTTTACGTGTCGAGATCTAAGTTTGAGAGTTTAATGTATGCGAATATGTTATTTTGGCTAGCGCGAATCAAGTCATGTATATTATTATCTTTCACATCGATCTATCATTCGAGAAATATTTGAGTGCCAGCGAGCGACATGCATGCAACCTTGTATGCCATAAAAAACATTAGAGTTCTCATAACAGCCTCTATTTAGTAGAGACTCCTGCAAGCTAAATATAATAGACATAGCCAATATCGCTAACGATTGTAGGTAGTGATGTCGATATAAAGAGTTAATATTGTAAATATTCAATTAACACTAAGATAGAGAGATAAGTGTTATTATTATTTTATTATTTATTCTTATTAGTTTCATTTGATCCCTTAGTATTCTAATGGTTGGAAATGTACTTTGAGTCAAATCCCAGCTAAAAATAAAATTGTGTGATATTAATTCATGTGATAGGATGATTTGGTAAACGAAAGGCATTAACATATCTCAAGAATGATGCTTCTTATAGAAATTGTATATGCTATATCACCACTTAGTCTTAGTATTTATACCAGAGAAATATGGTGTTTCATCATTCAGAGATATGTTAAATGAAATGATGGATGACAACGGTCTTCATACCCTATATATCTATATCTCTATATATACATTGACAGATTTCGTTGATAGATCTAGAAAATACTGCGATATGAAGAAAAAATGTTGAGGTTATCGATTTAGTATGTTTCACAAAAATCGTAAACCCCCCCCCCCATAGCCCATAGAGAAATAAAAAAGGTGTGTGGAGTGTCTGTTGTTCTGATAGTTATGACAGTGATGGATACAGCCAATGTTAAAACAAACAAAAAATAAAAATATTTACAATGTAAGATTTATACAGTTTTTCCAAATTTCAGCGATTTTTGATAAAATTCTTAAGATTTTACCCCAAAACTCCTTAACGCACCAACGGCCAGAGTGCAAACATGGCTCATTTTGTAGCATTTGTTATAAGCTTTCAGAAAATCATACCCTTCAAAACCCCCCCCCCCGGGGGGGGGGGGGGGGCAGGGGTCATTGGCAGCTCAAGGTCTACCAGTCCCCCTCCTTCCTTGTTCTGGGCCGGTGGATAACGGTGCAAACAAAGCTACACTACAAGAGGATGCTCACATGCTGACCTGACAAACTGTAGTTTTGAGGGAAAAGCTTTTAAACATGCCTACCTTCTTCTGCAGTTTCTAATTACTGTATCTTCCCTTGGAAGAGGCGTTATTGTTTATTGGAAGAAACCTCAATTCCTTCTTATCCAAATGTTTTGTTCCAAATCACTTGTTTCCGTACATTGACTATTGATTATTTATTGTTTTACGTCCCACTCGAGAATATTTCACTCATATGGAGACGTCACCATTGCCGGTGAAGGGCTGCAAATTTAGGCCTGTGCTCGGCACTCAGGGCCTTTGAGCAGGGAGGGATCTTTATCGTGTCACACCTGCTTTGACACGGGGCCTCGATTTTTCCGGTCTCATCCGAATGACCGCCCCATTCAGTCGCCTCTTATGACACGCAAGGGGATGCTGGGGACCTATTCTAACCCGGACCCCCACGGGTTGTTTCCGTACAAGTAAAGCTAATAGCTGTTTGTGAAGACAAAAATCCAAGATTAAGAAGTAGGTAAATGTAACCCCACAAAAGATCTTAGTGTCCCTACAGATGCATTTCTGGATTTGGTATTACATAAAGTATTAACACAACATCGTTAGTAGTCACACTGTGAAAATAAATAACCTTTTTAAAGCCTAATACCTATTAAGTTAAAAAAAACCACTGTTGACTTAGTTGCAAATGAAAAATAATTTAGACTCAACTTTTGGCTTCCTGTCATTTTTCTATAATAATTGTTAAGAGTTTTACAGATTCGGAGAAAGATAAATGTTAGTGCTTTCCATTTACTCAGCTCAGCGCCACTATGCCCACGGTAAAACGCAAAGTTTACCGCCTAAATATTTGCTTGCTTTGCCCATTAGAGAACCATGAAAGAATCGCAGAGCTTTCAAATTTCCATCTCAATTGTAAGACTTGTTTATGAAAAGGGTCAGAACGAAGTACCTAGGGGCACAGTATCAGTGACCAGGCTTTGCACTCAGCACTCGGAAATCCTTGCGTGGCTCGTACCTCGCACACTGACCTCGGATGAGATCGGACTGTTTTAAACTCACGTGTTCAAAACAAAATGTGTTTCATCGGCTCCACTAACCTAACAGTTATATCCGCATGAAAATGGTTGTAAATAACTTGCAGTTATTCCCTGAGTGAATGCCAAGTCTATTTTTCTAAACTGCATTAATGCTAGAAAGTCGTCTGTAGCCGAAGGAACAGCCGAAGCGGAGTGGAGTGAGTAAACAGGTACTTCCGGCGGAGAAATGTATCAAATCAATGCATATTCCTACACCAATCTATGGAGCGTAGCGGAGTTAGCCGAGGATTGCCGATTGCTGCACTCAGACCATTCTTTGTTGTGATTAGCGACTTTCACCCCCCAGATTTCGAACTTTTGACAACGGATCAGGCCGTATCTAACTATTGTTTAAATTTATCACATTATGCATTAGATTTGAATGTCTTACTGCAATCTAACATCTAACTGAATGTGGTTTCGGGTACAAAAATGCTACACCTGATTCACTTCCGGGTTACTATGTGGTTCACAGTGATTAATTTCAGCTATAGCCTGTATGTTCTAGGATGATGTTATCTGCAACTATGTTATTCTGAAGTACTAGCAAGTTTGACGTACTAATGTACAACGTATAAAATATTGTCTGTTCTGTTACAGTAATATTCTATAATAAACTTTTTTTATTGTGTTAAATTTCGAATGCAGCATGTTCTAGTGTCGTTTTATCGACATTTCATTGGTGCCAAACTCATTACAAATAAAATACGTTTTTGAGTCAGCGGCAAACAATGTTAAAGACACGTCTAGCTGTGAAAACAAAACATGCAAAACAAATGATTAAGTATAACTTCTCGTGACAGCCTTCAAAACGGGCTTTAATTTATTCAATGCCAAGAGTGGATGGATCAGTTTAGTTTCAGGTTACCGAAAAAATAGAAAAACTGAACATAATCCCAGGTAAGAAATCGCTTGAGCTGACTAATCCATTGTCCGAAGGTGCCACTTTCCGGATAAAATAACCCCTAGCGTGTGGGGTCTAGAGACATGCGCAGTGAACCATGTCGTCATCCACTTATTTTGTCAGGGATAAGGTAATAATTTTCTGATTCAAATAGCTGCAAGCTACCCATTTTCTAAACAATGACTCTGATAGTGGATACCCTATAATATAAGATTTGAATTTTTATTTCCTTTCTTCAACACATTCTACTTAAATGTATCAGGAGCACTTCACACACATGAAGCGATTTAATTGATTCTCAGGAATAATTGCCATGAAAGTATCACTCATTTAAAGAACCCTCGGTTATATTCCAAAGGTCATGCACAGCATTGTTCTCAATCATTAAAAATTCACAAACTAAATTATGCATATATGTTTTGACATTTTTAAACAGAGTAAACCGGATGTCCTCAGTTCATAAACCTCAGTTGCATTACATTTATGATTAAAAGCATAGTACGTGTTGCAATATGAGAATATTATAGCTCATGCTGGGTCCTGTATAAACAGAAAACAACATAATTCATTGACTGCTGAATTGGGGGTTGAATTCGTTAGAAATTCGCAAAGTACGAGGCGCCCATCGAGTTATTAATGATACGAAACGAATTTGCCAATAAAACATACAAAGAGTAGTGGATGAATTTCATGGTGAATTTTGTTCCCATGGTGCTAAGATAAACATTGAAATTTGATCCTTTACAGCGTAGCATCAGGTGTTTATTAGACAAAATTATCTGAGTATTGTATTACCTTTGTGCAAATGAGAATGTTGGTTTATATCATACTTGCTTGAATGATACACGATGTCATTTGAATAATTGTAGCCAATTTCGGGAGATAAGGAAAACTGTGGCATATGACGAATAAATCAAGAATTCTAATTGTATACAACAATTCATTTAATTGTAATTCCAAACATTTTGAATACCCTTAGAAGCATATGCTTTGAATGTTGCATAGCTAGTTAAAATATAGGAGCACAGCGTCTATCCAAAAGATTAATTACGAAATAATTTTTATTGAGATAAAGTCCTAAGAAAACTTCCTTTAAATTCAATATCACAGAAAATTACCACGCAAAGGGGTTGGATATACAAAGTACGAAGAGAAGTGTTGAAAGCAATAGTTCCTATGATTACTAATAGGAGGCGCATTAATATATAGAAAGGCTTAATGAATTCCGGGGAATCAAAGATACGACTCCGCCACTTGCCCACCCCTCGTGTACAGAGTGGAGCCACAATTACACCACTCTTTATTAAGTTGGACTTGGAAGCTATGTCTGTGGAATTGACATGAGAGAGACGGCATTAGAGAATACGCATATCAGACTCATTACGAAGAAACGGTTTATGTAATCTAGTTAATGAAATAACCCCCCTTTCTATAGTGCGTCTTCATCCAATCTCGTGCAACAATACACAAGATGTCTTAGTTCTGGTTTACTATTTACAATCTGTTAAACAAAAAACCCAAACAGAAATCACAATAATTGTCTTTAATCTTTACTAAGGTTGCTGAAAACCATGCCTTCATGCATGTATTATGGATCATGATCGCTTCCGAAAACAATTGCTTGTTTTTGATGGAGATATCAAAACTTCATTACATAAAATATCACATTGCTATTACTTATTAGTAATTATACTCATAAATCTTTCCAGTTCATATATCAAAGATGTCTTGACGTTTGGTATAAATGTAATTATGCACACTAACTGAATTGTATATTTTATCAAGAAAATTGACAGGACAGAAGTTCTGACTATCCATTCAGTATTTCTGTCAGCTGATGTACAGTAACAGCTTGTTTGTTTGGGTGTTTTAGATGTGATATCGTGGAGACCACATAAACACGAGGTATAGTGCTACAGAGCTGAGCAACTGTCACGCATGAAGTCCGTACACAGGTAGAGCAAGTGGTATAATTATTTTAACCCTTTTAAAAGTACCAGATCTAGGATGGAGACTCAAGTAGATACACTTCGCTTGATATTTTCTCGATGTTAATTCCACGCCAAACTGGGGACCATCAAGATCGCATAGCGGCTGTAGGCTAGCTCCTAATTTCAGTCAGTCCTACTCAAAAGCCTGAGCAAGATTTATTAAATGGGTAAATCAAAATGTAAAACTGGACGCTTCCGTTTTCTTGCGCATACTGGTCATTTCTGTTACCGCGCGCAGATTGGACACTTCCGGTACGCATAGTTTGCTAATACTATGATAAATAGTTGACGTCTTAGCAGCTACAGTAAGTTCTGTCACCTGGCGTTATTGATTTAGTGCCCCTGCCACTATAAACACAGCCTAAGCTACGCACGGATTTAT
The DNA here is from genome assembly GCA_903981925.1 of Ostrea lurida. Taxonomy (NCBI): domain Eukaryota; kingdom Metazoa; phylum Mollusca; class Bivalvia; order Ostreida; family Ostreidae; genus Ostrea; species Ostrea lurida. Next base: position 18,834 of record CAJDSM010149279.1, read on the forward strand.
CATATTGCACTCAGTATTACACAACATCGCTATCATATTCGTGATGTACAAACATTTATCATACCTTCATCAAATCCTGGTTGAGGAGATTTACAAATAACTGCAATACAGCGTCTCGCTACAAAAGAAATTCGAAAAATAATGTTTGTTATTTTTTCGGGTACATTATGCCTGTAGATGACAAGTTTAGGTAGATTTCGACCTCCCAGAGAACGAACACTGTCATGTACATGTAGATTATTGATAATTTACAGGATGGGGGCTAAACTTTACATTCATGATAGTTATTGATAGTACATCCTGTAAATAATAAGTACAGATCTTAAGGATGGCAGTACGGCAAAGTCTGCGTAGAATCCATCCGATCACAAGATGACTCGGATTATTCAAACTTTTTAAGAGTTTAAACAATTAAAATATTTCATCCGTGAAATATGGTGTTTATGTGCACTATACACGTTTATGTGTATGTGCCTTGAATGTATTTCTTTTTTAAACCGATGTGTTTGTTAAACTAGACATATCTTGCTCATTAATGAAATCAAGCATATATATAAATGAAGTATCCACTCAGCATATACATGGAGTATTTTGTGATCGAATATTTTTTAAATTGATTAAATCATTTGAGGAAATTGAATGATTGATTGGAATGGATATTCAAACAGTAAATGATCAGGTCAATTTTGATCGAATACTGGTCTGATCAATTAATGAAATAATAAATGAACAGATTGACCCTAGTTTATATATGTGTTGGTTCTAGCTGAAAAAGCTTGTAACATTGTTTTTGTTTGTAAGGCTTATTATTACAACTGCATTTTAAACTTAGTGGTAAGTCGTCCAGGGAAGACATGCGTCGCCTGCCTACTTCTTTTCTTTTGAAAATATTACTTCATCATTTAAAGTATCATCATGGTGGAAAAGTATATAATTACATACTTTTTTTGTCAGAATTTTGTTCTGTTCAAGTTTACGAGAATGACAATGCATTCTAACATGATGTATTAGATGAAAAATGCATGAGATATTATGATGAGATGCCATTGGTGGGATATTCTATCTGAAAGAAAGACGTATTTAATTTCAAGGTTCTCAGATCCTCAGTCATTACTTTGTGACAAATTTGTCTATGTCAAAAATATTCTCAGTTGCGTCAAACAGGAAGTGGAAATGCGGGAGTTTCGAAACAGCATTACACGATACAGTTCTCCATACTGATGGTCTGTGCCAAATATCAGGAAACTGTTCTGTGTGGTTCCAGGGAAAAGTGTGACAGAAATTACTTTGTGACAAATTTGTCTAGATGTTAAAAATATTCTAAATTGCGTCAAATCGGAAGTTGATTTGAAACAACTCTCTCTCTCTCTCTCTCTCTC
>CAJDSM010149287.1:65-15607 GCA_903981925.1 Ostrea lurida
AAGTGTTGGATATGATTTCGCCACTTCGGAGTAAGAATATCTGATACATCATTAGGTATGTCTTCACATTTCAAGTACCAGTTGGAAGATCCAAAGGTCACCATCTTGTCGATAGAGGGTAGCACTTTCAATCCTTGAACTTCCTACCATAATGATGTCTCCCAGAACATGTGGTAATGAAACTGTGACCGTACACTAGCCATATTTAATGAGTCTAGACAGCCGGGTGACGCGAGCGTTTGATTGCACTGATCATCCCACTATACATAGAGTGGCCCGGAGCAACATTGTTCGATAATTCTCATGGAAAAATGTCTACAAGGAACCTTTGCTGCAAGATCTCCCTTGGAAGGTGTCACCACCAGAAAGTAGTACATTTCGATGTCACTGAGTTACTTGGAGTCCAAAAGGGAATGTGGGAAATTCCCGCGATTGAACGTTTGCACTTGCAGAATGAAACTTTATCCCAATGAAGCACTGTGGCGTGGTTGTTACTCCAACGTCTTTTTTTTTGCACCAACTTTTTCACATTGACAATCTTAGAACTGTTTTGTAGAAACACAACAATCTGTACATATGTGTTTGTCTTTGCAAAAAGTTCTTTCTCTCTGCAATAGCATCCACTAAAGCTTTTGCAGTCATGAATACTATGATTTGCCTTTGTTGGTAAGACAACGAAGTTTGAGAAGTGTTTATCGGATTTAGGTGACGTCCAATTCTTAGCCTGTACGTGTGCCCTTCTTGGTTTATGTTGGAATTTGAAAGATACCTTTTTGTTTAAAGTTCCACAGGATGAAAAACCAGGTTCACTCGTGTGATTACTTTCCACAGTAAACAGGCTTGTTCTATCAATCGGCTTCATTGCACCTATTACTGTTACTGGTAAAAATTCTCCTTCGAGAAGTGTACTTCCAGAGGGAATAGAACTGGGATCAACCACTCCCTACAGAGCATCTTCACAGATGGAAAGAAAAGTCCTCCCTTCATTGACTTAAGTGACATTGCCAATACCCGTATCTGTCACATTACATCAGTCACTTTAGCCAAAGTGACGGGGAGATACATTATATTTTCTGATGCATCAGAAAAAGCGATAGCTGCTTCGGCCTTACCTTAAAACAGTGGATTCTAATGGATTTAAGCACCGTTTTCGTTTTTTAATGGCAAAAGGGCAAGTTAAGCACCACTCAAGGGAGGAATAACTTTCCTCGTCTCGAGTATGTGCTAACCGCTTTTAGCAACTGAACTTGCAGAAATAATATCTGTTCACTCAACATCCCATTGTCAATGATGAAATTCTACCACCGACAGTCGAGTGGTCTTGGGATATTATCACACCTACCACGTCGATTTTATACATTGTGAGCAAACAGAGGTGGAGCGATTCTGAGGATATCTTCTGCAGATCAATGGAACATTTATTCTCTACTGAGAAAACCCGTGCTGACTCTTGTAAGATGTGTAACATTCTGGTGTGATCAGAACATCATGAAGCTACAATGGTTTATTGGACCAATGCTTTGTAACACTCGGAACCTGGAAATGGCACCTACCCAGTATCCTCTCATCATCCAGAAAATGGACCAGGATGTTAGACACTGAGATACAATAGCCGCAACTTGTGTTCACACTGCTGTATGCTGTCACCTCGTCACAACCAGACTTGGAATTCGAAAGATTTGAAACCAGTTTCTAAGTTGAGTTTGACCTTATCACTGGAATTTGTCGGCCTTCAACGAATTTGCGAAAGTGGAAAGCTCGACATACAAACCGCCCGCGAACCTAAACAATCAGCCGTGCTGAGGAGATCGGAAATAGCTGAGACATTCGTTTTGAAACAAGTACAAGAAGAAAGCCTTTTCGAAGGATGTTTAAGACTTGATGGTTAGGAAGTCCCTTGACTAAGGATAGTAATATAGCAACACTATCTACCATTTTTGGACGACAAAGGGACTACTTGAGTCGGAGGGCGAATTAACAAAGCTACTGTATACTTACCTGCAAAAGGAAATAAACCCAATTCACATCCTGGGCCTAAAAATGGTCATTGTTTCTTTACTTTTGATTCGGTCACATTCACGATCAAGTGATGAAACATTCAAGGAAGACTGTGCATAGAAGGTTCTCTTCGTTACTGGAGGTTATTGGATAATTGGAGCTAAACCACATGAGAGGCTTCTATGATACACAAGTGTTTCACTTGTCGTAAACTTCGACGCTGCTTTAGAAGCGCAGAAAATGGCCGATGTTCCCAGTGACAGAATTACTCCAGGACCCGGCCGCATTTACACTGTGGAATTGATTTGTATTTGGACCTTGGGAGGTTATCGACACGCAAGACTTGTGGAGTGCAGCGAACAGTAAAAGATGGGGCTGTGATGTTCCCTGTTTACCTCCAGAGGCAGTTACATATTGAAGTTCTTAGAGCAAGACAAGTTCTTCTTTCATTAATGCTTTTGGCGTAGATTCATTGGCAGTCCGCGGCCAGTAAAATTTATATGATCAGATCGAGGCTCAAATTTTTATTGGAGTGCAGAGGAGATGAAAATCAATAACAGTGAAGGTGGAAGGGAATCGGTGCAGCAGTTTCTGGATAAAATCAGGATTACTGGGATTTTAATGTCCCTCATTCCTCACATATGGGTGGCATTTGGAGCTTTTGATAGGCTAACTCGCTAAATTCTTGACTCCATATTGTTGGAATCTAATACCAAAACCTTACACATGAAACTTAGTGACATTTCCTATGTGAAGTTTCTGCAATTATCAACTCCCGTCCATTACACCCATATCAGGTTCCGATCCAGGAAGAACCTGTGAATTTTTACACCATCGATACTTCTCACGGGAAAGTAGAGTTCTACCATGCAGTCATGTCAGACTCGCTTAAACTACAACATGTTTACCATTCCAATGGAAAACGTGTCCAAATTCTTGCTGATATTTTTCTGGCAGCAGTGTTGTAAACACTATTTGAACAATTTACAGAACAGAAGAAAATGGAATAGGTGAACGGGAAAAGTTTAATGATGTTGATGTGTTAAGAGATCCCGCAGAACATCGTAATTGCCTGGCCAGTGTGGTATTAGGTTTGATCGTGTTGTTTCAACAGTGATGAGACCTTGTGCGGAAAGTAGTGGTGCGGAATCAATTCGGAAACAAACCAACTTTCTATAATCCGTCCTGTTCTATGAACTGTTCTTGCTTGATTGAATCCAGTGATTTGAGACTGTATCAAGTGTTCAGTGATATTAGAGACTGTATCAAGTGTCGGCGATTTAGAGGACTGTTTATTGGTTGACATTTTCATACTATGCTTTATTTTCGTGCTACCTTTTTTGTGCTTTTTTCAAACATGATACTAGTGGCATTTACTGATGCCATGCGGGGAGTTGATGGAACTATTCCATGTAAGATTATCATCTTGTTAGAAGTATTGCTCCTGTTTTTGAACTCTCAATTATATTATTTAGATGCAGAATACTATAAACTTTCAAATTACGTCACAAGCTAACTCGTCATTAGCTCTCACACGGAGTAAGCGCTCATTGGTCTGAGCAAACTTGAATTCTCATTGGCAGTGGAGGAGTCAATAAACAAACAACCTTTTTGACGCTGTCATCGCTAAGTGTGGGAAAGTAATGTTGCAGGTCCTTGAAATAGTAATAATGTTCAGCTGTTGATTCAACATTTCTTACATATTAAATAATGCCTTTATTACTTTTATATGATATTGAAGAACTCCATTTACCGAAATTAAAAACACACAACAACGCATCACAAATTAAAATGACAAACTGTATTTTTTTATTTACAGGACCTGTTGTAAGTGTAGGTTTATCGCCTATTCCCATAATATATCCAGCTCTTGATCTTGAATTTATTACATTACAACAGTACTTGCATCAGGTGCATTGGCCACGTCACTTTTGTTTCTCAACATAAAATGCAGCATAGGCTATAAGTCTCCGGTGAATTTTTAAAATACGCTCTGATTCTACGTTTCCTATTAAATCAGAAACTCGCTCAAGTAACAAACAGTTGCCGTGCTAGTGGCGGAGTGCATGTGTGGGAAAATTGCATGTGAAGAAAGCATATAGTAAACTGAAGTATTCAAATATTTATAATATTGCTAAACAGATTTAAGGAGAGAGAGAGAGAGAGAGAGAGAGAGAGGAGAGAGAGAGAAGAGAGAGAAGAGAGAGAGAGAGATGTGCCAAAAAAGATCAATATAAAGCAGGATAATATTAGTAGGCAGCATCCTAACTAACATCCCATTTCATTTGCTCAGGTAAACTCGCAATGTTAATTCAGAGAGAGAGAGAGAGAGGAGAGAGAGAGAGAGAGAAGAGGAGAAGAGAGAGAGGAGAGAGAAGAGATTATTGTAGTAAGAATGATTTAAAATCTCAAGTTTTAATAAGTAAGAATGCCGTATTAATTTAAGCGTTTGAAAAAGCTAAATAACTATTAGTAATCAAACGAGTATAAATACGCCTTTGTGTGCCGTGCGGGTTTGTGTGCGGTATCCAGAGATGAACGTCCGATTTGATTTGTCTTATATGTACTCGGATCCGCTAAAAGTAAAATTTTCATCCTAATGCTATGAAATAGGTATTACTAAAGATGTTTAATATTTCTTGTACGAATACACACCCACATCTTATAATTACGTACAAGGACACATGTAAGGCAAGTGCCTAATCGTAGACGAGAAAGCGGGGAGGGGGTGACCAAATTAAAAAATTTCCTAGCTAGTTAACTCAGTATATCCTACAATGATAATCTATTTTAGGGTTGATTTTATTCATTTACCAATTAATATATGATCTTGATGAAGTTTCTGTAAATGTACAAATAACTTTTAAAATCATATACATGCATGCTCCGAGATTAATCTAAGATTCTTAGCCCCGCTATTCCACTTTCCCACCACTTAATAACGATACAGCGTCAAAGGTTGTTTTGTTTGTTGACTCCTCCCATTGCCCAATGAGATTTCCAAGTTGCTTCTACAGACCAATGAGCGCTTACTCCGTGTGAGAGCATTATGACGAGTTAGCTGTGACGTAATTTGAAAATTACAGTATTTTGCATCTGGTTCTAATTCACATGTTGCTCCAACGTTACAGTGTGGTCCCACCACACTCCGTGTTCAACTTTTGCCTCTTGTCTCCCTGTTCCTCGCAAATGTAAGTTGTTTTTGTTTACATTTATATATATTGTGTGAGAATGTTACTTGTGTATGTATCTACGGTATATTTTTGGTGCTCATATTTGTTTATCTTGCAAATTGTTACTCTAGCTGGTCTCTGCTGGGCGCCATTTTTTCTTGTGTTTCATCATACTTTATGAAAATACCACTATTTCCTTTTCTGTTGCTTACAATCCAATTAATATAGTTATACAGCAATTCCATTCATTTACTTTCATTACTTTTTTGTTTAGATTTTGTTAATACACCACTGTATTATAAATCGAAAGTTTCTAGGGCCAAAATCAAACATTTGTTTTTACATTTTTCATTAACTTTGTGTAGGTTGTATTTTTGGTAATTTTTGATATTGATTCATTGACTGTTTTTGGGGGGTTTAGTCTTTAATTGTAATATTGATTTGTTATATATGTTTTCTTTCTTTACCATATTCAACACGTTCTGAATAAATGATATCATTCCCAAACATCAGACTGTGGTCCGGTTATACTTACTGGCTCACAGCCAGTACACTAACCATATTCAAGATATAGGGCCTGTAGCGTCATGGCTCACTTATACAAAACAATTTAGTGCCAATATTCATTGAATATTTATCCTAAACATTTTGTTAAGTAAAGACGGATAGTATCACTGTTTGGCATAATTCGTGAATCCGCACGTGCTGCTTTCTACTTATCAAAGCTACCGATCATCTTTACGTAAATCCTACAGTCGAGCTCTATCTGATATCGTATACCTTTGTACATCTGTTATGCTGTGTTTACAAACCAATATTAGCTATGACATCACAGCTAAGTGCTACGTCTTTCAAAATCTAACGTTACTGACAGCATTGACGTCACAATTGACGAGCGCGGTAAATAGATTAAAGCGAATTTACAGCTAGCTTTTTTTTTTTTTACAAATTCAAAGCAAAAGTTTTACGCATTTTCAGTCTTCAAAGTGCATTGTGGGTAATAGTTTATCGGTTTTTGTTGGGTTCCATTGATTGTCAAGCAATTACATTATCGTTTCCTGAGAGAGAGAGAGAGAGAGAGAGAGAGAGAGAGGAGAGAGAGAGAGAGCGGAGAGAGAGAGAGAGAGAGAGGAAATTGTTTGATGATCCTATGAATCACGTTTGCATTAATTAGATACAAAGCGCCCCAATATTTAAAAAGAATAATATGCATGTGAGATGATAATGAATAGACGATTGGTACTAAAAAAATCGAGATCTATATCGATTGTGGCCATGTGAGGTTTTAAAAATTTTACGTTAAATTTTTTCTCAGATAGATCTACACGGTATATAGGCTATATAAAAGTGCTTACGCTGATGTCACACTTGCTACATCTAGGTAGAAAATATTAAAATATATCATATATGTAGGGTTTGATGACATCTACATAATATTATATTTAACGCACATTTCTAATATGCATGATGATGGCATGAAGTGGGGGTGTGTTTAAATTTTGTCAAACATGCGGAACAAATTATTAACATGATAACAGGCAACGAAAAAACATATTAGAAAGGCAATCTATTGCTGTTGGTTAGAAAATTGGTCACTTCGATGTTGATTTTTTTTTTCGCTATACGTCTTAATAATGCACTAAAATGCACTTTATGATATCTTATGTTCCTGCCCATGCTTTCTTCCCCAAACCATTCCGTCTGTATAATAAAAACGGAAAAGGGGTGGGGAGTTTGGAGCACCTTCAATTTGGGGAGGTGAAGAGATTTGTTTTAATAATTGCAAATTGTATGTGAAATAGTTTGTGTTGTAAATTCTTAAGTGAGAGACTCTCATCTAAGTATGAAGTATTACGATGCACGATAAATTTATACTTTGATTATAAGTGCGACAAAGGTCATTATAATTAAGGATAGCTAAAAAAAATCAAATAACATACTGATGTATTATATTTTACTAATTTATTAAGGTATATAACAAAGAATAATAGAATTTTACCACGATATTTTGAGGATTTATCGCTGTACCTTTTAATACCCCCTTTTCTTTAGAAAACGTGTACTTTAATTGTTAAAAGGGGGTAGGGTTAGAAAATTGTTGCTAGTTTCATATTAAACATCCATTATGGTGTATAATTATGCCCCCGTGATCGAAGATCGGGGGGCATATTGTTTTTGTCCTTGTCTGTCATTCTGTCACTGTCATTCTTGTCACTCATCATTCTGTCTGAAACTTTAACCTTGGCTATAACTTTTGAATGGTAAGTACTAGGGCTTTGATATTTCACATGTATGTTTCTTATGACAAGACCTTTCCGTGGGTACCAAATTTTTGACCTCCTGACCTTGACCGGAAGTTTGACTTAATTTTCAAAAACTTTAACCTTAGCTATAACTTTTGAATGGTAAGGACTAGGGCTTTGATATTTCATTTGTATATTCTTCATGATAAAATCTTTCCGTGGGTACCAAAATTTTTGACTCCTCATCTTGATCTTGAACTTTGACCTGCTTTTTAAAAACTTTAACATTGACCATTTACTTTTGAATGGCATGAGATAGGGCTTTCATATTTCACATGTGTATTCCTTATGACAAGCCCTTTTATCTGGTACCAACATGCTTGACCTTGAACTTTTGACCTACATTTCAAAAACTTTAAAATTGTTCATACTTTTGAATGGTAAGGATAGACCTTTCATATTTCACATGCATAATCCTTCTGACAAGCCCCTTCCACTGGCATGTGGAATACGGGGGCATTCGTGTTTCACAAACACATCTTGTTTTTTTCTTAAAATTAGCTTACCAATGGAATAACTACTTAATGAAATAAAATAAGAAATTTGATGGGTAATTTTTTGCAGCTAAAGAAACGTATGCAAATATTGTGCACAATTCAAGGTAAATAGCTAATGCAGCTTAGCTGAAGTAATCCTGTTACATGCTTAAAATGATTGCTGAACTTGAAATTAATGTGTAATATACAATTATATGAAAAGTTGTTTCACACCATATATGACAAGTTATGATTCACTTTACAATAGAAATATTATACACTTATTCCAGGCTGTGAGTGGATAAGCTCTTTTATTCAACCCGAGGCAGGAACTATTCCCCGAGGGCTTGCCCGAGGGGAATAGTTCCTGTCAAGGGTTGAATCAAAGAGCTATCCACAAGCACAACCAGAGAATAAGTGTTTTATTATACTGATGTCTACATGTATATTTCATCTGTTGGGAACAGAAAGATACCTATTTTAAATTCAGTTAACATTTAATTATTTAACAATATTAACGGATGTCTCTTCAAGAAGTGTTTCTGAAGTCCAAATCTAATTAATGCGTTCCTTGCGTAGAAAGTATATACGTCCGGTTTTCCCAGTTCAGCATACAACTTCTTTCAATTTAGAACACATTGACCGATCTCCATTGAAAGTAATTTCTCTATTTCCTAATATTATTAGTTTTCCATATCTTTCCACTAATTAGTCACCAAAATGCCACTTTACAACATTTTGTTTGTTTCTACTATTTTATTAGTCGACAAGCGCAGCGATATCCTCTTGTAACTCGTAAATACCGTTTCGAGACACATATTGTAGTGGAACTCTCTAGTGTTACTAACGATGAAGATACCTTCAACCAATCAAATTACAGGAAATCAAAACTGACGCCAAAGCGTGCAGGAAATTATTCAAACGGGGAATAGTCAAAAAAACTTCTCCGGGAAATAGTTTGTTTATTCACGAACTGTGTAAATAGCTATTTTATCTCCTGAACGTCATATAGGAAACATTTTTACAGAAGTATAATAATATAGCTTCTTGTATATTGCTCTCTTCTTATTTTCGTCACTTTTTACGCTTATAAAAACTGGGGAAAGTGCTGTTAAAATCATCGATTTCTCAAGACGAGGTCGATTATATAACTTAATACTTTAATATGTGTTTAAATCAAAGCTTCATCATAAAAATATATAAAAAAAAAAAAAATTCAATGGTTATTTTTTAGCCTCAACCTATCAATCTCTACCTTAAGACATATCGAACAAAAAGTTGTTTAGTTTTACTTGATCTGTCTAACCTATCAAAATATGGCCTGCGGTCTCATGGCTCACCTGTATGGATGATTTAGTGTTGCTATTCATAAATCTTTACTTGAAATCATTTTGATAAGACGTATTAAACAAACATGAACTTTTATCAGATCTATCGAACCGTATCATAAAGGCCTGCAAGCTTTATGGATCACCAGTATCACAATTGATATATTACTCCATATATTCTGTTGAGACATATTGAACAAAAGTTGTTTGAACTTCGCAAGATCTGTATTACGATATTAAAAAAATACGCCCTTGGGCCTCATGGCTCACCTCCACAGAACGTAAAACTTTGAAATATTACCTACAACTCAGCTATAACATCCCTGATGCCTTTTTGATTTTTTTTTGCTGGTTGGAAATAGTGAACCTATGTTTCATCACCAGTAACAATGCTTGCAAATTGTCTTTGAATTTGGAAACATTTTTAGCAATTACTTAGTGGTTGTACTCATGCAGACCTGTTTTTGTCATCTTTCCATAAATGTGGTATCCATCTCACAGAAATCTTTCGTACTTTCAAAATACACTTCAAAATGAAAATACACCCATGATAGTGATATGCCAACAAATTTAGCAATACTACAAATCATGTATCTGCCATCATGTTTCCCTGGCTTTTGAAACATTTACCTTGCCGTTTCAGTCACATGTTGGCCAGATTTTGCTACATCTTTTACGGACTCTGTGCTAGTCCGAAATTTCTTTCTCCATCTACAAACTGTCTCATAAGATACTTTATTAGACCCATAAACTTCCCCAAATCAGTAAAAATCTACATTATCGAATGACCCAGTTTTGTGTGAACTTTTATATATTCAAAGCTTTAATTTTCTCAATATTCTAAACCCATTCCCAACCATTTTTAGCTCGCTGAGACGAATGTCCGGAGAGCTATTGTCATGACCCCGATGTCAGCGTCGGCGTCACACTTTGAAGAAAAAACTTTAACCTGGTCTATACCTTTTGAACCAAGGCGACGGAGCTTTGATATTTCACATATAGATGCCTCATGATGAGACCTTTGTTTTGGCACCAAGACTTTTGACCTAGTGACCTTGAACCTTGACCTACTTTTCAAAAACTTTGACCTGGGCTATATCTTTGAACTAAAGGGAATAGGTTTAATATGTCATGTATAGATGCCTCATGATGAGACCTTATTTTTGGTACCAAGATTTTTGACCTAGTGACTTGATGTTCGACTTGACTTACTTTTTAAAAAACTTTAACCGGGCTATTATCTTTGAACTAGAGGGAATAGGGCTTTGAATTTCATGTATAGATGCTCATGATGAGACCTTATTTTTGGTACCAAGACTTTTGACCTAGTGACCTGACCTTGGACTTTGACCTACTTTTCAAAAACTTTGACCTGGGCTCTATCTTTTTGAACTAAAGGGAATAGGGCTTTGATACAGTCCCTGAAACGTTCTACTTACCCACGCACGGTGACCGCACGCAGAACGCACGGTGACCGTACGGTGACCGCAAGTTTGGTGACCGCTGACCGGTTACGCACGCTAACCGCGACCGGACCGCAATGTGACCCTGACCGACCGCTGACCGCACGCTGAACGGTATGAATTAATCATTCGGAATGTTTCGGAATTTTTTCCACTTGGGTTAAATATGTTCTATCATTAGCTAAAAAAAATAAAATATAATATTGTATCCAATACATAATAATATATAGGTAAGAAAAAAAACATATAACATTCAATCAATGGATATAAATGATAAAACAAACCACATGATACTATATGTTGTATGAAATATGCAGTCTATATGCATACTGTACATGTGTTTCTGTAAAGTATGCTAAATGTATATACAACCGTACAAGTATTTCTCATGGAGATTTTTTTTCTAAATGCACAGTATGTGCAAAAAAGAAAAAAAAAACCTATATTTTTTTTATTAGCACTGTAACGACATCATGGATTACGGGCGTACATGCATGGCCTCAAAATTTTAGGGCACGAGGAATACATATACCTGCAATTAACAAACACCCCTAAAAATCTATGCATTAAACAAACACGGACGATGTACCCTTGTCAACACAGTATTTTTTATTAGCAATTATAACGACATCCAGGATTACGAGTGTACATGTATGGCTTCAGGATTTACAAGCACAAGGAAAACATATATACCTGCAATTAACAAACACCCTAAAAGATGCATTAAACAAACACGGGCAGCATCTGTAAAATTAATGTACATGTAGCTACGCTTTCTCTTTGGAGTTCCGAATGTCAATGCAAAGAAAAAAAGCCGATTGCTGACCGCACGGTGACCGACCGCTGACCGCACGGTAACCGCTGACCGCGAACGGTGACCGCACGCTGACCGCAAAACTGTGACCGGTGACCGCACGGAGACCGCACGGTGACCGCACGAAAAAATGTGTAAAGTAGACCTTTTCAGGACTGTATGTCATGTATAGATGCCTCATGATGAGACCTTATTTTTGGTACCAAGATTTGACCTAGTGACCTTGATGTTCGACTTGACCTACTTTTTAAAAACTATAACCTGGGCTATATCTTTTGATCTAAAGGAATAGGGCTTTGCATATTTCATGTATAGATGCATCTTGATGAGACCTTTTTTATGGTACCAAGACTTTTGACCTAGTGACCTTGACTTTGGACTTTGACCTACTTTTCAAAAACTTTAACTGGGCTATATCTTTGAACTAAAGGGACTAGGGCTTTGATATTTCATGTATTGATGCCTCATGATGAGATCTTTGTTTTGGTACCAAGATTTTTGACCTAGTGACCTTGGACTTTGACCTACTTTCAAAAACTTTAACTTGCGCTATATCTTTTGAACTAGAGGGAATAGGGCTGTGATATTTCATGTATAAATCCTTTGTTTTGGTACCAAGACTTTTTACCTAGTGACCTTGACCTTGGACTTTAACTTACTTTTTCAAAAACTTTAACCTGGGCTATATCTTTTGAACCAAAGGGAATAGGGCTTTGATATTTCATATATAGATGCGTCTTGATGAGATCTTTATTATACTCCACGCAACGAGTTGCGGAGGGTATAATGTTTTTGACCGTCTGTCAGTCCGTCAGTCAGTCAGTCCTGTTTTTTTTTTTTTTGATTTTTAGCGCAATTCCTCTGAAACCGCTCAACAGAATTTCGTGAAACTTTGTAGTTATGAAGAACATACCATGTAGATGTGCATATATGCAGGAAATTCTGATTCAATTTTTTTTCGGGGAATTATGCCCCTTTTGAACTTAGAAATTTGGCCACATTTAAATATACTATTGAAACAGTTTGTCAGCGCGACTCCTCTGAAACCACTCAACAGATTATCGTGAAACTTTGTAGTGATGAAGAACATACTGTGTAGATGCGAATATACGCAGGAAATTTTGATTCAATTTTTTTCGGGGAATTATGCCCCTTTTGAACTTAGAAATTTGGCCACATTTAAATATACTATTGAAACAGTTTGTCAGCGCGACTCCTCTGAAACCGCTCAACAGATTATCGTGAAACTTTGTAGTGATGAAGAACATACTGTGTAGATGCGCATATACACAGGAAATTCCGATTCAATTTTTTTCGGGGAATTATGCCCCTTTTGAACTTTAAAAATTTGGCCACAATTAAATATACTATTGAAACAGTTTGTCAGCGGCAACTCCTCTAAAACGCTCAACAGATTATCGTGAAACTTTGTAGTGATGAAGAACATACTGTGTAGATGCGCATATACACAGGAAATTTTGATTCATTTTTTTTTCGGGAATTATGCCCCTTTGACCTTCTTCACCAATTAAACACTGAATGGAAGAAGGATAAAATTATTGTATGTTTAATGAAAAGATCTCTTACTTTATTTAAAAAAAAATCCTAGTATAATCAATAGTTAATCAATTATGTGTATCCATTTATAACCGATATTCAATTATGATTTTCTACCTGATTGCCCAAAACTACATTTTAATCAATGTGGGAGCGTGGGGTATGTGAGCTTGCTCACTTTTCTTTTTTTGGTACTAAGACTTTTGACCCAGTGCCTTGGACTTTGACCTACTTTTCAAAAAACTCCGACTTAGGAATATATCATTTTAACTTAAGGGGATTAGAGCTTTAATATTTCACATATAGTGCCTATCAGACCTTTGTTTGATTACCACGACTTATTGACCTTGACCTTACACTTTTTCGTACTTTTCAAAAAACTTGTAACTAGGTTGATATCTTTCGAACCAAGGATGAGAAGGCTTTGATTTAGCACATCTAAATGTTTCATGAAGAACCCTTTGTTTTGGTGCAGACTTTTGACCTAGTGACCTTGGCATTAGATTTTGACCAATTTTTCAAACTCTTTGATATGGGCAATACTTTCAAATGAATAGGGATGGGGCTTTGGCATACCATGAAATGATGCTCTCTATTGGTAACAATATTTTTATGCCCCCGGAATCTTTGCTTCAGGGGCATATAGTTTTTGGTCTGTCCGTCTATCTGTTTGTCTGTTTGTCCACAAAAACTTTAACATTGGCCATAACTTTTGAATGGCAAGTGATGGGACTTTCATATTACACATGTGTGTTCCTTATGACAAGCCCTTTCTACTTAGACCAGAAAAAAAGGATGAATTTTTTAGTCACTTGTATTGTGCGCATCCCCCGCTTTCTGGGTTAGAATTCTTGAAAAAAAGTGCGCGCAATACATGATACTTTACGGTAAACAAAAATAAAGCACAAGTGGTGGATTGAATTGACCAATTAAACAATTAACTATCCATCCAACAAGGTGATGTGTCATCTATAGAAACACCTAATTAACACATCCCAGCAAGTCCCAGGCATTTACTGTGAGGAAGGTAAGGTCCAAGAAAAAATAACTACACACTTCATTGATACAGTGTGTATGCTCTACCACCACTTCAGGGAATCGAGGGTGAAAAACAATGAACTAATGTTTTACTGGACCCAAAGTTTACTTTGAGAGATTGAAAGTTCAAGAGATTCTATCAAAGTTATATATATAGAGAAAAAAATATGAGCTGTGATTTCACTTTGAGAAATCGAGAACTTTTTTAAAAGAGATCGAAGTTTGAGCCATGGAGAGTTACCTGAACTTTTTGCCAGTGTAGTGTATAAACATCATTATGGATATGTAGTTGTATTGTAATTATTCTAAACATAACCCTCTCCATTAGGCAGGGGACAGAGTGGGCGTAAAGAGAAGAGCAGACGGTACTCTCCACTTCTATGTGAATGGAATCGACCAAGGACAGGGGGCTACAGGGGTCCCTCCTAATGTGTACGGGGTCATTGACCTCTACGGACAGGCTTCACAGACCACCATTGTTGACCACACTGGTAATATACATTCTGTTGTAGTATAAAATTAGGCTAGCAAAATATATATCAGAATTCAAGCTGCAATTTTGGTATAGTGTTGTAGAAAATTGGCGTATGATGAGGTACATGTAAGTGGTACGTGTTTCCGTCTAATCGCAGAGCCCCTGTCTCCTGACGCAGAGTCCTGTAGTGCGTGTGACACCGAAGAGCTCCGATTTCACCACATCCACGGACAGAATTCCACAATAGCAAACAATGGCCGAACTTGTCTGCGTCCCAACGCTACAGGCGAGTTCAATGATGCCATTGTGATGAGCAGCCGTCCTTTGAAAGATAACGAGCTGTTTGAGGTTATTATAGAAAAGATGGTGGACCGCTGGTCTGGATCTCTAGAGGCCGGTGTGACACTAATCAAACCCGAGGAGCTAGAGTTCCCCAACACTATGACAGACATTGTGTATGACACGTGGATGCTTAGGTACAGATGCTCTATGAAATATTCATAAAACATTGATATATTAGCACACTTACACAGTCATGTACATTTACATTGTATCGACATGCATGTATTTTTTTCAACACCAATTATAGAGGGCAAAGCCCTCTCACGGTCCTTCGGGCCGTAAGAGCGAAGCTCTCCCTATAGGTAACACGTATATACATGTTTAAAAGGAAATTAACGATTATTAACGAAAAATTTGGAACTCGAAAACTTTGGTAAAATTCGAATGCAAGCACGTGAACATGTATTTCTCCATTTTGAATCTCGTCTACCCAAGTTCACGGTATCCCGAGATGTTACGTAAAATCCGTAAAACACGCCCAGAAAACAAAAACAAATGTAATCCACAATTTTTTCTATCTTATAATCACTCCTCGGTTACTTTGATCTTGAACACACGTCATACCTTTGCATTTT
>CAJDSM010149296.1:0-11441 GCA_903981925.1 Ostrea lurida
ACCTACTTGATAACTTTTCGTGTCCGGGGCCATAACACGGGTAAATCGTTTCTCATTTGGGATTCTACTTAGCTAGAGAACACAAATTGTACAAATGTGAAAAAAATTATCGTCTAATGCTTACAGTGTAAACTTGGCCTGTACTTCACTTGGGCGGCCTAACAAATGTACATGTCATCAACCATATAAATTTAGCACGGCAGCAGATTCGCTCACATCCACACGTACTCCAAAGTAGAAAAATCTGGAAGATCTTGGCTAACTTTGAGTAACTCGTATGACTGACTCGCGTCGATTGGGTGGTTATCGCCTACGTAGAATATGGAAACGACCGCTGCGCATACAACGGAGAACAGACGAAAATAATACTAGTCATACATTCATGTAAAACCGTTGACTTTTAACTGGCACGCATACGTATCAGAGTCACCATCAATAAAAAAACTCGACAACAATACTAATGGCTTAGATTGAAGCAGCATGCGTCAAGTATATCAATCTTCATTCATAATTAGACCTAACGCACACGTCAATTGTGTCGACTAATCGGGTAAAACCTATTCAGAATAGAAACCACAACATCACATATCCACTGGAATATCCCAGACATACTCTACAGGGTCGAACCTCCACCGGTGTGCACGTGGACACATGAAGGATAATTTGAGGGCGAGTCCACCTCCTCTAGAATGGTCAATAATTCCAAGTCAACGCGGACGGTTAAGATCCGGTCGATTCTTTATTAATTATCTAAATATTGTTTATGTAGTATGTCTTATAGGCTAACGTTTAATTCTAACTCGTTTCTTGTGTCTTCTGGATGGTTATGGTCTATGTAGCATATTATTTGTGTCCTATATCTGATCTGAGTTGTAGTTCCTGCATGTAATATGACGATTGTCTGCTCTGTATAATATAATGAATCGCTGTAGGCGTCATCTATCATTTCTAGGTTGTATGTATCTTTGGGTGTCACACTTGTACATCTCATATGTCAAAATTTATGATAGTTTGTTATAATACATGAAGATAATTCGTGTTGCGTAAAGCGACCCCAAAATAAGCTTACTTCCTATAGTTCTTAATTAAGTCAATATGAGCTAGCCTGTTACTCCTGTATTTGGACACATCGGTCACATCACACCAATGAGGCGATCATGGTTGCGATCAGATACTAACACACTTCTTTGCCAATTGTCACCAGCGTAAGTCCGTCTAGCGTGTGTTTGATTTTCTGTGTCTAGTTTGCTGCCATAACTATCTTCTCGTTCTTTGTACATCCATAGGTGCACTACGCTAATATCTAGCAAATATGGATGTATTCTAACTTATATCTGCAGGTTGTATTGGCATACCATTCATGACCGTTTATTATGACCGTTTGACCAATATGACCTTGACTTTTGAACTCAAGAAGTCAAAGGTATAAGTCTTCAGTAACCATGGATTATTTTGGCATGTGAGTCGTATGCACCATGAAAAGATGGTTGTCACTGAACCTACATTCAATGGATCTCTGTAATAACATCCTGACCTTATCTCAATGGGTGGTCAAACTTCTAGGTTTTAAAACATGCATTTGTGTCTCGGGCCTTGACCCTCTTTTCTTTGTTCAAGCTTGGCCAGTACTCAATGTAAGTGTAAAGAAGATATGTGGGTGGCGGGGGTATCCTTTTGCGTGAGTGTTATTTTTACTCACAGTATTTCTAGTTTTTACAATGGTAAGCTTGAAAAAAAACCAGTCAGCTGAACAACAGGGCAGTGATGACTAAGGTGAGCGATGAAGGCCTGGGCCTTTTGTTTGCATTATAATTCTTTGTTATATTGTTGAGTCACTTGAGTGATTAAAGATTTTAAATCTAGGATGAAAAGGGTATAATGAAATCCCCAGAGGCTGCTGATAACCATAAAGCTGACCCTCCTGAAATGAAACAGTTTCAAGAATCTCCTGCAAGCAGGGCCCAGAGAGACTGTACAAAAGCAGATGTGGGGAAGCAGCTGTTGAAAAATTATGTTAAATCTTTCCTGAAACATTTTGAGTTGAAGGTGGGCAATTTCATATTTAAAAATAGAACAGTTTGTCACGAAATGATACAATGCAATATCAAATCTAGAATTCACATTTTTTTAAAATGATACATTCAGAAGAGAGTAAAAAGTCAATAACTTGTTAATGAAATATTAAAAAGCAGTTCATTTTGTGAAATTGAACACATCAATTAAAACTCAATTCACGAATGATGGATATCACTCAGTATGAATTGGTCAAATTACAGGTACTGTAAAGGTAGTTACTGTTCTTAAATCAAAACTAAGTTTTTCCCATGAAAGTTACCTTTACCTTTTGGTGGTATGTTCATAAACAATACTGTACATATCAAACATGTAAAATATATTGCATGTTAGTTTTAATAGATCATAATCAAGGTCGTCTGTCTCAACGGAAGACCTTGTTATTCTTAAGCTAAACTTTTTCACTATCACTATTATTATCATTACTGGTATTAAGTTTTTGTTTGGTGTTTCCACCCTTTTGTTATCAGAACCTTATTCAGTTATCTCTCTGTCTGCCTGTTTTATGCATGTGATAACTTAATGTGAAGATTTTCTTGATATCATATGATACTTGGCTTAGACAGAGGGAGACCCCTTATGATTTAGCTATGTACTTTATGTCCCATTTTTCAGCATAAAATGTTATAAAACTTAAAGGGGCATGGACACATTTTGAGCCAAAAATGTTTACATTTAGATTTTCATTTTTAATGTTTACAATGCTTACTTATGGATTTCTAATGGTCAGCAAAAATTTTGAACGTCATTTGTTGAGTTGCAAGTGAGATACAGCATTCACAATTCTTCGCTATGTAAACAAGCCTCGATCTATGTTTTTGTTTACCTATATTGAATATGCTAGTATATGTTCCATTTAAAGCAGATTTTTTCAAATTACAAGTTCATCTTTGAACACAATTAAATAGTTTCTAGTGTTTCTCACATCTAAATTTTGTTTTTAAACATGGTATTTTCTGTGAGCAATCTTTATGTAAATGTAAACAAGGCTCAGCCTTGTTTTACATTGCAAAGAATTGTAAGTGCTGTATCTCACTTGAAACTCAACAAATGACGTTCAAATTTTTGCTGACCATTAGAAATACCATAAGTGAGCATTGTAAACATAAAAAATGAAAATTTTAAAATCTAAACATTTTTAGCTCAAAACGTGTCCATGCCCCTTTAAAGGGACATGGACACATTTTGAACTAAATTTTATATTTGCATTAATAATGTTTAAAATGCTTAAAGACCAAGTTATTCTTAATAGTCTTAAGTTACAAGTAAGATAAAAAAAAATATGTGTGGTTCCAGTTACGCTCTTATAAAAAATAGGGTAGGTACAGATGCGACCACTTAACCTCTCGCCCAACCAGTCATGGAAAGCAGTCATGAGAACTGTTCTAAGTTAACTTAGAACAGACGTAGAGTGGTTATAGAACAGCTATTAATCCCCTTGTATATAACTGTTCTTTTCTAGAACAGCTCTGGTCAAGAATTAAAACAGCTCTAGTCAAGAATTAGAACAGCTCTGTGTATATATAATTAACTGCTTTGGAAATACACTTCATTTAGACTGGAAGCTGTGTATTCAACAAAAACTTCAGAACATTGAGGGAAAAGATGATCAATATTTTGAAATATGATTGAAAAATAAGTTTGGAGCAAATGGCATGATTCTCGTTCAATATTTGTGTATATGCATTGTTTTAATAGCAAAAAGTAAAAGAAATTTACCGATCAGACATTCAATCTGTAATAGACCTCCATTTCAATTTCTGTTGTGCGGGGTTTTTTAAAAATATTTTTTTTAACCAAATCAGAACTTGAAGGAAATCAGTGACGAAAAATGATTAATAATTTCTCTTGATCTTAATATTTTTAATGTTCGACATGTCAGTTTCCAATTGAAATTGATTCTAGTATTTGAAGGCAGATGGGGAACTGTTTTAGGCCAGTCAGATATATTTATAGAGCAGTCGTGCAATGATTCTAATCTAGAACAGCTCTTTTCTAGAGCAGTCAGGATTCTATTCTAGAGCGGTCATAGAACAGTGTTCTAGAGCAGTCAGCAGATTAACTTCGAGCAGTTATTACAACTGTTCTACAATCATTTTAAGAGAGGTTGGGGGTGGTCGCATCTGTAGGTAGGGATTTTATTTTTTCTATTTTTTTTTGGTCAGATGGTAATTCAGCAATAGTGATGCAATCTTGTTTTCCAACTTTTCTTTACATACATGTGTAAGTCATGTTATGTGATAATACGTGTTTCTGAAAACTCATTTATGAAATAGAATTTACTGTTTTGAACATTTATGCAAGCTGAGTGCTATTCTAAAATCCAAGACTTTCTGATGTCTGACTTGAAGGAAGCTGGAAACTGCAGGGATACCAGCTAGCTTAGAAACAATGTGAATTCAAAATGATTTCTTAAATCAAAATAACAAGCAACAATGTCCAATTAGTGCAAACAAAAAATGAAAAATTTAGGGCCGGGGGTATTATCTAGGGATACAGGTAACCAGAATCACACATATTTTGTTATTTGGCCTAACATACATGTATAACCATTCACAGGAACCCACCTCAGGGTCACAAGAATACAGCATGATCCTGAAACTCTCTTTTGATGAATTCAAGATGCTGCACAGATTTGTATTAGATGAGAGTTCAGACTTGCACAGCCTTCATGATGTAAATGATATCCTGACTGACATGATCCAGAGTGTGTCAAGGTCACATTTAGGAACAATGGGTAAAATATCGGTGTGGTTTGAGGACAAATATGGAGCAAGCATTGACGCAGCTCTCAAGGTTTGTTCTATATATAATACTTTCAGCTTAATTATTACACAAGTGATGTACAGAAAACAGTGAATAGTGGAAATATATAGATTTTGATTTCTTGAAGACAGGAGGTGATGATGATTTGTTCTCGGAGGATTTGTATTGTACAAAATAAATGTTCGGCACTGTATAAGAGTATTGCTATATTTACTGCGCCTTCTCTCTCTCTCTCTCTCTCTCTCTCCTCTCTCTCTACTCTCTCTCTCTCTTACTCTCTCTCTTCGTTCTCTCTCCTCTCTCCTCTCCTCTCTCTCATTATACTACCTGAGCAATTGAATTAAGACTCAAATCGGCCTCTGATATTTTCATACCCATTATCATAGGATTGTGTCCATTTTGATTTTTATTTCATGTATTATAGAGGTATTCAATGTTTTATTGTTTGTTGAGATAGATATATTTATTTCACGAGTGAGACAGGTATTTTTTTTATATATCTTCACGATGTGCGCTAAGCACGAGATGGAATATGACAAAACAGCCTTAGTCTCAGGAGTTGAATTAATTTCTCTATTCTACAACAAAAATTCACGTTGAATTCTATTTCATATATCATTTCCTTCGTTAAGCTGCCCAGGCCTACAGCCATGATTCGCAATATCATAAATCTGATACACATATATACCTACATATGTATAGAAACTTGCGCTCGGCGGATTCGATGAAACAAAACTCGCAAAGCGAGAACTCCGTCATTTCTGGTCATCTCATTAAAATTATTGATTTCAGATCTAAAAACAAATCGATTTCACGATTGACTTATTTGTCTTAGTTTTGAAGATCGTTGCAATTTCTAGGCCCTAAACAACACAAAAAGAGGTTGTGTTAGCAGGCAGAATCCTAGTCATCTGCGGAATTGTTTTGATATCCAAGTTTTAACTACATTATAACTCACCATTAACTAGATAACATGCGAACGATCTGTCCGCTAATTCGGGCTAAAACCCAACCAATTAGTAGATGTAAACAACGATTTCATAACGTGACGTCTCTATATTATCAAGAACGTGACGTTACTTTATGTTTCTGATAGTGGATCCAACAATCTCTAAAGTAATAATTAATATTATAAGAAACCACAATAAATTTAAAACTACGTATAAAATTAAGTTTATCCATTAAGTATTGCGGATGATATTGCGAGCAAGAAAGGACCGAAGTTGTATTTTCTAAACTGTGAAAATAACCACTTTTGTTATTTTTCACACTGTTAGTATGATTGGAAGTTTATGGTTTTGATTATTTTGGAAAATTTGGATTTTGAGTTATATGTGTTGAAAATATGTATGACACAATTTTTAGCTCACCGAGACAAATCGTGTCCCATTTGTTCACGGGCAGTTGCAATGATGCCTATATCTAAGAGCTTTTACCTGGTCAAATCTTGGCCCAAGATTGTCTGGATTGATGCTTCTGGGAGTAATGGGGAATACCATAGTACTTACAATACTTGATAATATGAGCTATAGGCTTTGGATGACTGGAAGTACCGATAGGTTGTTTGTGACTTTTAGTTTTTGGAGGCAAAGTGTGCATTATATGC
This sequence comes from Ostrea lurida, assembly GCA_903981925.1. NCBI lineage: Eukaryota > Metazoa > Mollusca > Bivalvia > Ostreida > Ostreidae > Ostrea > Ostrea lurida. The sequence goes on from CAJDSM010149296.1 coordinate 6,446, forward strand.
TTATATTCTAATCTTAATTACTAGAGACGATCTTCCCAATACTTGTATGGATATGCCTTCTGGCTGTCAATGAAAGGAATTATACGACTTGAAAGCTGAATCTAGAGCTATAGGTCGGATGTGGAGGAAGATTAGGATGTTAGAATGCTGGTTAAAGATTTTTGGAGCAAGTACTATTGTGTTATATCTAAATTATGACGGTCTAATCTGTCACTAAACTTTGCATGGAAGTTTATTGGCGTGAATTCTGCAGTATCTACACACCACTTGGTGCTGATTTTCAGACTGTAAGTTTATCGGATCTGATAAGAGAGTATGTTGCTATTAGAGTGCGTTTAAAGTTTTGGAGCAAGTTTGCTAATAATGTATTATCTAAATAATTAACTTGTCCAATCTTCTGCCAAAGCTCTCTATGGATTCTGTCGGAGTGATAATATAATGACCTTAGATGATGCTAATCTGGCTGTAGGTTCGGATGTGGAATGTATGTGTTTAGATAGCATATTTGAGTTATTTACTTTTAGTCCCCTACCGGTTTGTAAACCGCGGGGGACTATAGCTTCCTTCTTTTCTGTCTTCTTCCCTGTACTGTCTGTCCCATTCTCCCGTTGGTTTCCAGACTTTTCTTCTTTATTATGTTGTGAGAATATTGAAATTTTGCAGGGTAGTTTCGGTGTCCCCAAATACAGATCAAGTATTGAATTTCATACCTTTTGATGGTCACGTAAAGAACATAAACTTTTATTTTTAATTTTCTATAATCGTGGACTCTTGATGGAAGCTGTAAATTAGAATCTAATTGATGCATTCACAAACCCGATGTAGTGTCTTATGTTCGTTCCATGATGTACATTTTAACTTTCTTGTAATGGAAATGATGTGAATATATTATGAATTGCAACGCGATGGACATTTCTTTGTGATCGGCGAGTGAATCTTATCGGGCTGGCAATCGTAAAGGCGTTATCGGTTTACCGCATTCTACAATGTGACACTAAGTATGCTGTTAAATACTAGTAATAATGAGTATGATTCTATTGGTGTTTTGTTCTTTGTGTTGATATGCACATTCTCATTTACTCTATATGTGGCTTAAACGATTCCAGTAGGTTCAAACGTTCCGATAGTCAGTTTCGACATTGTTTGTTATTTTCCACGGATACGTTGCGCAGTATCGATTCGAATCAATCAGTCAAGTGCATTTCGGAAATCCTGAGTTATTTTCTGCTAACATATCCAGGATATGAATAATTTTTAAAAAGTTTCATGTTATGAATTGGAAGGGTCACGCCAGCGAATATAACTTCATGATTATGACATGAAGTTATATTAAAATCTCCCCAATAACATTTTCTTTAAAATCCAATGTTTCATCTGTGATGAAACATCGAAATGAAAACTTAATATGATAATTCTGGCATGTATCCGATTTATAATTCAAGTCAAATCACCAGTCTTTAAAAATCGTCTATGTAGTGCCCCGGTAGGACATGTATATGTATGCTACTCTCAGAATGTTGTTTGTTTATCTATATCTTGATAATACTTGTCAATCTTCACAAACTCTACATGCATGTCCTGCGAGTTATACTCTTAGATTTTTGACTGCTGAATCCTGGTGTAGTTTGCGGGATGCTGGAATGTGATTTTTTTATGCCATTTGAGTTATTTTATTTTATTATTATCTAAATATTTTGTCCATCTTCCCAAATTACAGGATGTCTTTGGTATATCCGATTTAGAAGATGTGATTCTGAGCGTTAGTCTTCGGATAGCTGAGATGTGTTTAATCATAGTATATTGTTCAGTTACCCATATCTAAAATATGATTTGTCCAATCTTCACCAAACTATGCTATAGTTCTGTCGGGTTCCGACTTAGTGATGCTGAATCTAGAGCTGTAGGTTTCGTATGCTGAATGTGATGTGTTGTTTAAATAAGGATATTTCAAGTTATTGCTTATCAGTTTTATCTTTATAATACTTATCAATCTTTACCAACTTTCATGGCTATGGTTTATTGCTGATACCGCTTATAAAATGTGAAATTGGATGTAGATTTCGGGATGGAGATGTGTGTGTTAAATAGGCATTATTTGAGTTATTGATGTATCAATTTTCATCAAACTTAGATTGAAATGCGCTTGTGATATTAAGTATTTGATAGTTTAGTGCTGTAATGATTATGAATTTATACGATATGGTCAGTATATATTATACAATATGGTTGATATGATATTATATGTTATTGATTATACATTATATGATATATATGTTGATATTGTATGATTATTCATATGGTATATAGATATTATTACAATTGGTATGATGCAATATAATTACATTATTAATTTGTATATATGATTTGTTATATATATTCTATATATCGAATTACGATTGGTTTGATATGATACATTATATAATATGGTGATGCATTGATGATTTATCAATATGGTATGATCTATTTGGTTATGAGTATTATAATGATTGATACCGTAGTTTAGATCATGGCTATATGACACCAATATGTATGATACTATATTATATGTATGATATATGATATTATACGATATATTATATTGGTAGTCTAGTCATTGCGACTGAATATCACCCACAGAAAATGCAACCAGAAGTTTTTGGGCTTCATCTGGAAAGCTAAGAGTTTATCAGAGATTACATGTAAAAAGTCGCCAAAAATCCGCTTGCATCAACGTATTTTTGGGAGTAAGTGATTCACAGAAAATCGCGCTGTGATATATGTGAATTTCATTTTCATTATTTCATTAATGCCGACATACTCAAACTATATATTAATTTATCACTTCAAGTGCATATATGTTGCCAAATTCATTTGTTTTTATTTTCGGAAAAAGTTATTTTTTTAGGTGAAAGGTAAGAATTATTCAATAAAATCGTCGAAACTGAAATTTCATTTTTAAAGATACAAGTTAAAATTCATGTTCTTTTTCTAAATTCATAATTTTTTCTTACGGATTATTGCTCTGTCTAAAAAAAGATGTTAAGCATTCTTTTTATCTATCGAGTTCATTAGCTCTTTCATTGATGGGGGGGCTGTTAAAGTTGATTATAATAAAAAAAATAACAATAGACACGCAAACTTAAAATTTTCTTTTTCATTAAATGCATAGCAACATAACAATGTAATTAATGTTATAAATTATGAGGCGAAAATCCACGGTCGTAAAGCATGTACTACCGATGCGGGATTAGTTCACACATGCACAGGAAAAACAGTTCGAATATTTGCTCTTAATTAAATCAGTTGAAAAACAAGTTAAAAAGTTTTCAATTTTTTCATCGTAACTCTAAAAAGTATTTTTAGGTCGTTGCTCAACAAACAATAAAGAAACGAAACTTATTAAACCAATTAATAATGTAGGATCTCATGGAATTCAGAACCGTGGGCGTGCGTTCGGCGCAAGTTATATTACTTGAGGTTCTGGGGGATTGTTTTTGATGCCCCTTTAACAATTACCCTATGCAGTAGTTGAGAGTTAGAGAATACAAATATATATGTAAACATTGCTGTGACAAAGCAACTAAGTATATAGGTAAATAATGCAAGTCATAATTAAAACAGGACCCCCACCCAAATAGAAATTTTAATGGGGGGGGGGTGGAGCGGCCTGGATCCGCCTTTGCGCTTAAATTCGCTGATCGACTTACGCACTTAAATATCAGACAACCTTCTACATGTATAACAGGTCCGCTTTTGGTTATGAATACTAAATTATATGATTGGGACCACGAGCTGAATGATTTCAAAAAATATTGAATTTTCATAGAAGAGGGGGGGCGTCCTCTCAGTGGGACTTCTGTCCAAAGTATAGGGAGACAACCCCACCCCCTGACATTTTTTCAATGTCGGAGACTTAATAGTATACCCGATAGGTACCTACTATCAAAGATACTTAGGTTACTGAAAAGATCGTAGAAAACAAAAAAAGATATACATTGTATTAAATGAATCAGTTGTCTTATTCTTTTAGAATACAACCATTACATGATCAGCTCTCATATTTCTATACTTTGTTTTAATTTGTGTCCTATGTTGTCGCTTTAAAAGCAACAAGTATGAAAAGTAAACGCGATCTGATTCACAAAATATTAATGTTTGTTATCGTGGAACATTTACATCTCTATAACACACGCAGTCTGTTAGTGAATATAATCCTAATCATTTTAAAACACCCTAGCTACATGGAATTTCAATCATTGCTTTTCGATTTTGTCCAGACAAATTTTTATTCCCGACACTTGATACCTTATTCTTTCAAATTCCAAATGATTACCACTCACGTAACACCTCACAACGGCGGTTTGTACTCTCTTTTCAAATATAGTCGAAATTACGCACACATCAAAAAACTACTTACCCATAATGCTCTGCGTTCTCCACCACTCTCTTTCAGTACAAAAACTTAGGCTATCGGAAAATGAATACCCTTACATTGCATCAGATAATGTAACTGGTTTTCATTGCTTGATAATATTGGGATCATAAAAACAATGCCTGTTAAACTTGAGGGTTTTACTACTTGATAGAAAATAATACGTTTTCTCGAGACAAAAACCAGTGCATTCCCAATGAACTAATATCTTACGAGCTTCAATTGCACGATAAAGCTACAAACACAAATCAGAAATAGATAATTTTCGATACCTCCTTTCAGAACGAGATTACAACAGAGCAAAGTCATATATCGATATTAGTGTAAAGTTGCTTATTTTTACATTATTTACCTTACTTACATTTTAGATTCGTAAAGAATATGTAATCTATTCTTAAAAAAAACATTAGATAGGACTACGGGCTGTGCCCATTATTTTGCTGAGAGACACTGAACAAATAAAAAAAAAATAAAACGGCGTGTTCGAACTATCGGTACACAAACAAACAACGGGGTTCGGTGGTTCTGGTATTAATTTGGCAGTGATGTATGATTGAGGTTAAATTTCAAATGCTAAATTTATCC
>CAJDSM010149320.1:0-12938 GCA_903981925.1 Ostrea lurida
ATTCCAGTGTTGGAGATTGAGATTATTGACATGTGACAATTAGAATTGAGATTATATTGTTTTAATATGTATTTTTTATTTTTTTCTTCTAATAATATAGTGTGGCTGCTGTGAATCGCTGGGTCTAAATTCTTTACACGTAGGTGAAGTCAGGATAGCGCTAAACTAATTATAACCCTTGTCTTATGCAATGCCAATATCATTATTATATTTTGCTATAAAATGAAAAAAATAAGTCCCTAAGGGAATTGTCACTTTGAGAAACAAATACAAATCAATTCCTATATCACAAATCTTCAATTATTGACGCGTGAACCGCAGAATTTAAAACATTGAACATTGCTTAATATGATTAAAACGCATTGTTTTATACTAAGTTTGTAGTTTAATACATGAGTTGTGATTTGGGCAGCAGTAAAAACATGTATAGTTTCTAGGTGGCAGGAGGCGATATGCTATAGGTGTGTCTTAAGCCATGGAAAAGCTGCAGAATTGGAGCATACATAGAGGATATGGGTTGTGTTGCCGCTACGAGCCCACTGTCGGACTGAGTGGACTTTGATGTTGGAACCTTTGATGCTCATGTTTTACGGTCTAAAAGTGTACATAGTTATTGCTACTAGCGTCTTTTTTTTTCCGAAACTGAGGGAAATGGTCACATGTGTAGGAAAAAGGTGACTGGAATGGTCCACTGAAATGGTTACGTGCCATTCAGTCGACTGAAAATGTCAACCAGTGGTAGTGTAGAGATATAGCTTGACTCAAACTGACATAGTAACCCTGTTATCGCTCTTTTAATTAACTGAAGGTTCTGGGCTTCTTTTCCCCTGTGGCTATGGCGTTTTTGCGGAATTTTTTTAAAACACAGGTCGGAGTAAGGGTGTACCATAAACTATACGAGTGAGCATAAAAGGATTAATGGCTCTGGTGGATCGCACATGGGGTTATAAGATGAGTTACATGAACTGAGAGTGATTAATGTCTCTGAGTGTTAATTAAAGTCATCATTTTTCGACAAAAATATTCTAACTGTGACCGCGGACAGTGGTACTTGAAAAAACAAACAATGATACCTGCTATATTTTTGCGAATTACACTAATTAGTTGGACATCCAAAGTCATCACGGAGTTTGGGGATTAATTCGTGTAAGAGAGCTTTTTGAGTATACTGCTATACTTGGTTAAAGACTGGTCTACTGTTATCTCCTCGCATACTAGAAATTTGGACTACGGGTAATCCCCCTTTATTTTATTTCGACTCACAGGCTGTGGGGCAAATAGTGGCGAGCTAGTGATCACGCGTTCGAGTTGAGGGTATTGATTTACTTCCTCTGCTGGCAACTGAATCCAGTGCGTTAGAATGCTCACATATGTCTGAGTGCTATCAGCTTTTTTGTCCTGGGATGAGGCTCCCGTGTTTTTCCCTAGCACTCGATTTTGTACTCAAGTGGTAGGTTTTTGTTACTATTAATGACTGATTTATCGCTATTTTAGACACAATGTCTTAAGTATCTACCGCCTTTTTATATCTTATCACAAAGTGAGCAAATATGGCGATACTACTAGATATGGCTATAGCTGTGACCACTCATGATATTGTGTAGTTGTACATAAGTTATTGCATATATTTGATTTAGACTTCTATTAACGAACACCTGTAATCATTATATCTTAATTTTATAGCACTTAAGCTTCTATAAAGAATGATCTAATATTTCAATCAGTGGGTGATGTGTGTACCATAAGTTATTGCGATTGTATAAGTAGAACCTTAATTTCTGGTAGAACCCAGAAATAACATTCTAGATTGGAGTTAAGTCGATTAGCATATTAATACTTTGATTGCTTCATAGTTCGCTTGTTCTTTGTGATATATCATATACTGATTATTGACCAAAGTGATTGCACTCACTATTTCGTGGTTAACTCACAGAGGGCAATGATATTCTAGAGGTATAGAGACGAAATTGCTGACAGGCGTTCCAAACTCCCTGGAGTGCTTTATGCGAAGTGCGTCGTCTTATAGTAACACAGCTTTATCGTAGTAATACGTATTAGTGTAATGTGTAGTATGAGGTCTGTGTTGTAAAGTCCGATCTCTCGATACAATTTCCAAATCATCATAACTGTCGTAGTATTTCTAGAAATACAATGTGTCCATAAAAAGGCATATATAGACATCCTGAACACCCGTACGAAATTCCACCCCAATCCCCTGCGGATCATAGATTTGTAGTTTGCGAAAATTACAATCTTTAGGTATGCTTCAATCGTCGGTTACTACTAACTATCTCTCTACACTCCATACTCTCTCCTCATAACTCCTACATTGCACTATCCACAATACTTAATCGAGCAACACACACATATTCCCTTGGATATATTCTACAGGTGGTCGTCGGTGTCCTAAGGAGGTGTATAGCTTGCACTCTGCTTGCGCCAGTCACAACACGTCCATCTGAGTTCTTATGTGAGTAAGGTCAATCTCTCATGCAGATACACCCTCGCAGCAATTATGTCATTACTCTCTCAAGAAAGATCCTCTATCACATCTCCATTTCGTGTGTACTTGCACATTCTCACATTCAGACAGCATTAAAAAAAATATATATACATAAATCAAATCAATCTTTCTATCTAAGAAATTCATCAAAAAAGGTGTCAGTACCAGCATCTCTTCTTTCGTCCTCTGCTCTACAACGGTGCTCAGTGTGTGTATTAATGTGAAGCACACCTTATATTCAGTATTCGTAGGAATCTATTACGACTACTATTATCGCGGGAGTGTTGTCGAACGAAATCTAGCTAGAGCATCTATTGGTAAACATAACTTTTTATCAATTTATCTGATTTGAAGTAAGAGCATTTCCTGAAGAGCTTGTTTTAGTGCACGACTTACTGAATTGGAGTATGATGAATTATATAGATTCAGACATGAACTCCATTCGAGCACATTTTTTTGTATATACTTATGTTATCTGCGGCAGTCTCTCGAAATGGCTTTGAGCTTTGATCAGATTGAGAGTAAAGTCTTGAATGATAATAGATAATTTTATGCTGATATCAGTCAATACATTGTAATAGATAGTGTAAATTTTGTTAAATACTTAGCATAAGATAGAGAAGCACGAAATATCTTAACCTCTGCACCGTATATCATATAAGACTTAGCTTATAATGATTCATAATTGCCACGCTCGAATATGAGTATACACATGTGATTAAATCAATCAACATCACACGAGCCACCTCTAATCATCTTGAAATGTCGAAGATGAGAGTAGCTGACCATTACGCGGGATATATTACACGCTATGAGAATACCACACTGAAACAACATTATATTTTATATCATATCTATAAGAAGCTAAACTAAAGACATGTCCGAGACCGAACATTTGGTAACTTCAATATCTCTATCAATCCAAAGAGGAAGATAAGCATCCCACTGAGAGTGAACGTTTGACAAATTCGCACGCGTTGATGTTATAGTATGAGACACTGAGCTATTATATGGAGATAAAAATATATATGTATCACGAATATGAGATGTGACTGGAGGCAAATGCTCGCACTATTAGTGGAGTGAGATCGAATCCGAGTATCAAACACTCTATATATCTCTCTCTCTTTTTATTCAAGAAACACCTAACGGGTAAGGCGTGTGAGTGTTCGTTTGTGGCTCGGATCAACGTCAATATTGGTCTTTAATCACTAGTATATTGTCTATCAGCTAGTATGAGAGGCTTTGTGGAGGCGGAGAATCGGTTTTTGCGTAGCTGTGTCCATTTGATCAGAAGTAAAACCAGTTCTTGGAAAAACTCTCGTGGAGCATAACGAGTAAAGGGGCGATATTCTATCATCACATGCTTTAAGTTTCCATGCTCCGGAAATAGCCGGTAGCAACTCGGCGGAATCACACAGGTACCACTGCCCACAGTTGCTTTTCAGAGATCATATATTTTCACATCAGAGCAGTGCCCAAGAGAAATATAGTGTTAACGAGGGCCAAAAAATTGATTAAATAACAGGAGAGAGATAATGATTTGTGATGTTTGTTTAATTGAATTTTGCACTTTCACTCTCTGCAGTCACAATATTTTTGTGAGAGAGAGAAACATACAAATATTGTGTGAATCGGCTAACTTTAGCGCCGCACTTGAATTTATGATATATATTTTTCATATAGGGAAGCAACTGTTTCGCTGTTCTTTTCAAATCTGAACAGCAATTCGACGATGTTTGCTGTGACGTTAATGTTGTATGGACGAACACAATCAATGTGAAGAACAAGCTTGCATGTCTCATCTATGAAACAAAAGGTTAATGGAATTGTTCCAACATTGGTTTATAGTGTATTGCAGGTAGTGTTTTATGTTATTATTTACGAATATTTGGACAATAGCTTGTTATAATTATCTCTGCGCCTAATATTAACATCTATATTACGAAACACACATATGCTGTATATTTAACACCACGCTCCACAAACACCTATAAAAGTACCCTAGATTAGCAGGGTCAGAGCAGAGGCTGCACAGCTCGAATCGACGATTGAATATATGGAACGTGAATCGGAAGTAGTGATTTACCGGTACTCCGTTCGAACTTATTACTAAGTATTACATGAAGTCCTAGATTAATAGGATGAATACTAACACATCCCACATTAGACAATCGTCCCCTCTCAACAATACTTTTTATTGAGTTATATATTTTCTTCACGAGTTGGACTTTCATCAAAAAACTACAAAAAAGTACTGAGTCTATTATCATCACACTGTTCTCTATACTATGTATCGGCATGGGCAAACAGGTCTACTGTTTTTCATATAAATGTATGACCAAACACAACCAGAAGCATCCAGCGGCCATACAAAAAAATCCCACACAGACATGATTCAGTGCCAATTAAAGAGATTTTATCCAAAACGAATCGCTTCCCTTATTTATCAAATCGGCTCTATTATGATACTTCGGGCACAATGTTAATGAGTGAAATATCTTTACAAACTGTCACAGTTGTCATTAGTCGACAGTGGCTTACGAATCTTGTGAGAGCAGTCTACGTATATCATGGATTACATTGTCATCTTCTTCCAAAAAAGGATTAAAAATTCTGGAATAAAAAACGCAAACACTCGAAAACCATGAAAAGCACAAAACGAACAATGTTGGTCCGACGCGCGAGAGCGAGTAATGTGAGACTGTAATAAAGTCACAATCCGACAAACCAAATTAATGAACTGGACACAAGGAATTGAAGTTGATACATGTCCAATAAATGCTTCACATGCTGATAGAGCAAAAATCAATCCAAATGCTACACACCTAAACACAATGCTACAAAGACGCACTCGTCTCTTCCAGCTTTGAAAATCATATGTGGTACACAGCTCTAAAGCGAAAAAGGTCCTTCTTTGGGAATTTATGTTTGATGATATTTGTAAGTCTTCAATGTTTCAAAAACCTAAAAACAGCCACGCACTGCTGCGGTGCCACGGCCATCACAACGCAATGAGTGATGCCGGTTCCCCATTTCACGCCAGATCATCTTTATGTCGGGGTATCGAAGCGAGGTGTCGTTGATACCAGAGCTGGTAGTATAGCAAATATAAGGTCGTAGCCTCTAGAGCAAGAGATGCAGAGTCTCATACGCCTAAGATGTCATCATGTTTGTGAAGCAATCCTCACAATATCCAGACCGTCACCTACCTTCGTCTGCTGTGTACAGTTCTTTCAGGAGATTCATCTGCGTCCTTCTTGTCCTGTCCTTCATGTCCCCCACCCACACTCACAACGTCTCTGTTTAGACTGTAAAGTCCGTAATGGTCCACGGAAAATTCTCAGTAAATCCATTAGCCCAACACACATCATGTGCAACCTTGATTGCCAACTTTCAAAGATGAAAGGTAAAACCGGCAAAAAATCACAACCTACAGAGTTATCGCGTAGTCAAATCAATGTGGATGAAGTAAAAAAGTTACGCGCAGCCTTACACCAAAAATCTGGCCCTCACGAAAACACTAATTTATCACATTCTAATTTACCAAATAGACTCAACTCCCTTGTCCATTAGCGCACACTCTCACTCCTTCATTACTAAATTGTTAGATCTCTGCTAATATAAAATATATGCTATAATATCTTGGGACTACGTGAATTCATCTTCGCGTTTATATTGTTCCAATGATATTGGGCTGAAAGCGTGTAATTCGTATGCCTCATAATTCCTAAATAAACCATCTCATGTGTTGTGCCGTTAGACGACACAATTTTAATGTTTGTGATTACAACGTTTGTTAGATTTAATCTTTGTAGATACTACAGACCCACGTGCGTGGAGTCCGGGCAGAAAAGGTACCACTACACAAAATTATCATCCATAGATTTTATTTACAAATCAACAGCGATGCGTCGACGATGAGTAGATAGAGATATAGGCGAACATGAGTGAGCGAATGGGGCGGATCATTCGGAGGTGAGCAGCAAAAACACAGGAGGCGCCCTCTGGAGAAGACTCGCAGAGAAACTTCAGCCAGACGTATTTTGCAACGGAGTCTAGGACAGCGAAAAAAAATCCGCGTCGACTCTGAAGAGCACGCGCTGAATGATAGACCTGAATTATGAAGTGCTAAAATTTTGTTAGCCCTTTCTGCACAAAGAGGTAGAATTTATCCTAATCAGCCAACAATATGCACTCAAATATTCTCGAGAGTGGACGTAAATATGTAAACTAATACAAATAATCATAGTCAATAACATTCTGTCACGAACTTAGTCATCCTGGTAGATTTATAAAACTATTTTTGTGTTTCACCCTCATATCAACTCTTCATTATATTAATCTCACGATCAAATTATACAAACGATTAGTCGTATGTCTCCTTACCTGGTCCTTTTCATATATTCGTACATATTCAACGTCTGAAACATATTAGATAACTAAGATAGCCGATAGGAGTAGGCCCATTCCGAAATGGGTGGAAATCTGCCTGTAAAATTGTAAAAATTAAAGCGTGGAAATTTCTATAAGAAATTATTAAAATATTTTCGCAAAATGAGTAGGCCCATCGTATGGAGTCAATCATTTTTAATCCAATGTTGATGTGTATCAAATTTTTTTGGAATCTCTCAACATAGGTGTAATCTAAGATTCAATGCCCCAAATCTATCATGAGAAATATCAATAACTAAAATGCAGGAATTTGGATCTAATAAAAGCTCATACTAAATATTTTAAACCTCCTACTATGATTCTCTGCACTCTGATTCCTCAATAATTTTTTTGAAGTAATATTTGATTGGTGTTTTTTTCCTTCTATTTATAATTGGATCTTTTTTGTGTATCTTTTTCTCATTTTTTTTTTTTTTTCTCATTTTTTTTTCCTTATCTATTTTTTTCTTTTTCTTTGTTGTTCAATATTTTGTTCTTCTCTTATTCTTTTTTTTTTTTTTTTTGGTTATAAAACGAATATATATTTTTGTTTTATATTGAGATCAAAGATAAGCAATCAAGGGCTTGGATCGTATACTTATTAGTTTGTATTTTGTCAGTAAGTTAAATTATGATTCCAAGAACAGAATTCAATAGATAACTTTTTCAATATGAGGAATTCCTCATACAAAATGCAGACTCTGTGTAAACTTAATTTACGACGAAATTTATTTTCGGGTGTTTTTTCCCAAAATGTGGCGATTTTAAGTCTATGTAATATATTATACACTGGATTTGGTATTTGACTATTTCATGAAACGCGTTTGGGGATTATGAATTATATTTTAATGAAGTAGCAGACCAATGTAAAGTGGCTCAAAAAAAAACCTGCTCCACCTCCTTGAGTTAGGAGATTATGCAGATTAACCTGGCGCCTATGCATTTTTAACAGAAAATAATGGTGTGCACAAGAACGTAATGTATGTCTATTGAGCAGACTCAGGTCTCTCGACACAAACCCGTAGGTAATTCCTTATTGGCACTATATTCCTGTGCTCTCTCCCTTATTGGCGGGACACTTAATTATATCTATATCGATTGAACATGACAGCAGATAGGTTTGTAGTACACACAGAAAACTTGTCTACCGGGCATAAAAACAAAAATATATTACCTTGGCGTGTCCTTCAACTTACCATATAGGTATATAAAACTTTTATGTATGTGAATTGTGTATTTATCTCATTACACAAGACATAATTTCACCTATTATGTCCGAGGATTAGATATAAATCCCGAAGAACTCCGATAGATAAGACACCACCAGGAATGCTCACAATATGACTCTAGCATTCATTTTGCGTGATATCGTTCACCTTATAACATTGACTCTAATGGCAGAATCTGACAACCCGACATCTATATACCTGATAAGCTGTCGATGATTTTAACTTTGCCAATCGGTCAACCAGATGTAGCATTGTATTCTATGTCAGTCACACAGTTGATATTAACACCAGACACCTATCTGCTCTACTATGGTGTTTGTAAGTAATACTCACAACACGTGAGAGTTTATTGCGCATATCACGAAATATGCGCAACGTAGAAACAATAGTCTACTGTCGTATCGAGTGACTTTTTTAAAGCGGCGCTGAACTCCTAACTAAACTTATCAAAAAAGTTGATGCTCTCGCTAGGGTGCTATATTACAAATCTAACCAGGTCCTTTAAAAGTAACATCAATTTTCGCTTAATAACGAGTGAGTACAGCTATTATTAATAAATGAGATTTGACTTGTTTTGTTTGCTCGAATAAACAAATTTCATCAACTAAGACTAATCATATAGACTGAATTTGTAATTCAAGATTTAACGCTATCTGTTTAGAACTGTAACTATCGATGCTACTAGCACTTTTGTATAGCTACGTGGATAATATAAATCCGGGCGTTTACTAAGTTATTATGTCTCCCGAGGAGGCTCCACGACGAGGTTGACGCGTCGACAAGTCAGAGTGCATTGGTACTCCTCCATGAGGCCATTCTGAACTTTTACTTGGCGTTTTAGAGCATCCAGAGAAGATCCCGTAGTATGGAGATACCTTCTAGAGGAAAAACGATGCCTTAGAATTTTGGAGTAATTATGTATATTATTTGTGTTATCTATGATCCTTACTGTGTATTGCATTAACATCTAATTGTACTTTATCTATGGTCAATTCTAGAGACAACAGTTTTTTGTTTAATCAGTGTATGCTTGTTGTTAGGCCACCTTCTTCAGTCCTCTAAGCAATATTAATGATATTAAACCTATATAACTTAACAGAACACAGTTTTGAATAGCTGAATACATTTTAGTGTGATGTGAGTTATCATTTAGCAACATTCAATAATAGTCTTATTTTTATAAAAAAATATAATTACTTCACTCTACGACGTAAAAGTATGGTAAGGGGCTTAGATATAAATAAATGGATAACCTATGTTATAGAGAGGGTTCGTCTAAAAACGTATGTATATGTTTGTATATTATCCTGAAATAGTGGACATTTTTCAAATATCTATCGTACTGTTATTATTTATACTTTTCAGATGAGCGATACGGAGATATATATGTAACACAGCCCATGGAAAAAATATCAATAATTGAGTTACAAAAATACATTTTGAAAAAGCACAGCATTTTTTCACCAAACTTTCGCATTTACGTCATACCACTCCGTGGTCTATATTGTATGCCGTACACTAGAGACTTAACCATATGATGAATGCTTTCAGAATGGTGGAGTTTCAATTTTTGTGCGTTTTTTATAGAGAAAGAGTAAATATAATTCATCGCCTCGAAAAGATGCTATGTTTAAAACATCACTATATCCGAGAGTTATTATAGAGATTTTGTGAAATCTGCTAATAAATGTTACAACTTAGAATTGTTATTGGAAATATATTAGAAATCCGTAGACATCTCTTACTCACAACTATATACATGTGTTGATGAGGTATATAAAAGAGAGAATGATGATAGATATTCTTACCTAACCTTTCTTTTTAAACTCATGCGTGAACATATGCAATGCTGAATATTTTTACAAAATATATATTACTCTCACGTAGTAAGTTTTAAAGCAATTTTTCAACACTGAATTGTATAATACAATTCATCACACCAACGCACAATCTTGTTAGTGAGCATAATTTTGCAATTGCAATCTACTAGCTATTAATCGTTCTCACGCTGTACGGCTTAGACGCAAATAGACACGGTGCAGGCTATGGACGGTTTCGAGAGAGCCGCAAAGCCTTTTATTGTTAAGAAAAGAGAGTGTCCGATGCTTTCTCGAAAATATGTAATTACATTTGAAATTTTTAATAAGGCGTGTTTTTAAATGAGAGAGTATTCTCATATCTACAGAAAACCTACTGCATCTGTCCTCCTTAATATATTGTTCACACTATTTTAGATGTCAAAATCACCGATTATTAGACCACTTTTCTGTAACAACAGGTACACCCTCTTATTATGCTGCCATTTAACACCTATAAGCGTCAAAATATACACTATATATGTTTGTTTGATCTTATAAAAATCAAGCCAGTTATGAATGCAATAATGAAACTCACATTAAGTTCTGTCATTCGAGAATCTTTTATGTAAATTTTATAGTGGTAACTTACAACGCTATGAAATCTGAGCGCCTACAACAAGCCAAATAAACATTTCTAGGTCACATAAAAAGGCGAAGTTTAACAATTTGTGTCAACGTGAGAGCTATATAATCCAATAGAAATAAGACATGAGTACACAAAAGAGGGCTCAATGTTCAATGAGTGTCATACTAACTCGGAGACCTCCGACAAAAAAGATGCAATAGGGTTAGCATTCAGGTGCCATGGAGGATGTAAGCATCCCTCTGCACTCGTTATACTGCGAGAGAGGTCCACACCCGCCCGACTGTATGCCACCTAATGTCTAGAATTAAAAGTAATAGAACGGGATATATCCTCGTAAGATCCTCCCACCTGCCACACCCTCTCTCCTCCCGCACCCCCCCCCCTCAAATACTATTGTATGTGCAATTATCATCGATATAAAATCATATATCGGGAATGAAACAAATACGAGTCAACATATGACTCATAGTGGGTATATATTGAGAGGCGCAACACACAAAGGTCACTTATAGCAATGCTAGTATAAAAATTTGCATGAACTTAGAATGAACAGTTAAACGAGATTCGTTTATAACCGCAGCATCAAGCTTTTTTGGTGGTGTTTATGTAGTTGCCCACGCGTTGAAAAGTCCTCATACACACACAACTGTCTTGCGTATCGAATAACTGGGAGATATACACACCATAGCAGTGATAGTGGTAATATTATACATAGAAAAGGAAAGTTGACGATTGCAAAGTTAAAGTCATCACGCTTTATCCATATAATGTAGTTGTCAGTTCTGCCATTAGAGTCAGATGTTAAGTAAAATATCCAATATGAAGCAGATATTCAGATCTGTGGTTTCTTTATATCGAGTTCTTCGGATATATCAATGGACCTAATTGTGAAAATTATGATTGTTAATTGATAAACACATCATCTTTATATACCATATGTAAGGTTGAAGACACGCCAAGTTTTTGTTTTTATCCGTAACAGTTTTCTGTACAAACTCTGCTTCATATGAATATAAAAATCAGTTGCCATAAGGGGGCAACAATTAGTGCCCATAGGAATACCTACCGGATTGTTGGAAGACCTGGTCTCCAAAGACTACATAGTTCTTTCAAGAAATTATTTTCTGTAAAAATGATAGCCCATGTATGATAGTTTATCAGGGTGGTAATTTTTTTTTTGAGTTTTACATTGGTGTATCTAAGATTTAATGCCCCAAACATCATGAAATATCATAAAATCCAAAAATTTGCTTAAAATCGCCACATTTTTGGGATAAAAACGAAAATTCGTTATAGAACACAGGCTTTGACCAAGGAGATGCTATAAAAATTTGAACCTTCTTGGCATCATATTTAAACTGACAAAAAATAAAATTTGTCCAAGCCTGTGCTTTATAACAAATTTTCGTTTTTATAACAAAAATGTGACGATTTTAAGCAAATTCCTGCATTTTATGATTATTTCATGATGTTTGGGGCATTGAATCTTAGATACACCTATGTAAAATTCCAAAATTTTACCACCTGAATAAACTATCATCTATTCATGGGCTATCATTTTTGCAGAAAAATAATTTCTTGAAATTTTCACTTTAATTTTTAACATTCGTTACAGGGCCAGGTATTTTCCCACCCTTCATGGGCCTAACTCCTTTGTCAATTGACTATTCCAGACGATGACGAATATGAAAAGGACCAGGAGGACATAGCACTTTGTAAAATGGATAAAAAGTATAAGAAGGTGAAGGTAGCCAATGTTAATAAATCTACCAGATGATAAGTTCTACAAAGATTGATTGATTGATTATTTACTATTTTACGTCCCACTCGAGAATATTTCACTCATATGGGGACGTCACCATTACCGGTGAAGGGCTACAAAATTTAGGCCTATGCTCGGCACTCAGGGCCTCTGAGCAGGGAGGGATCTTTTTCGTGCCACACCTGCTGTGACACGGGGCCTCGGTTTTTGCTGTCTCACCCGAATGACCGCCCCATTCAGTCGCCTCTTACGACACGCAAGGGGATGCTGGGGACCTTTTCTAACCCGGACCCCCACGGGTCAGTTCTACAAAGAATACAACGAATACAACATAAAGAGTAGGGCAAACACATGAGATGGGATTAGGAACATATGAGGAGTAAACACCCGCTTTCAGCCCAATATCTTGGAACATGTAAACGGAGTAATCCGTAGTCCAATTTAGTATGTATAGAGCGATCTAACAATTAGTATGAAGACAGTATTTGACCCAATGACGGGTTCTATTTGTAAATTAGATTGAAAAATGATTGGGGAAGTTTGGGGTGCGCGCAACATTACACTA
>CAJDSM010149332.1:0-10364 GCA_903981925.1 Ostrea lurida
TGTTTCTTCCTCACGGACAGTGTTGGATTCCGCGTGTTCGTTTTCTTTCATTTTACTATTGTGGGAAACAATATGATTGCAGCTTTATACTATAATGCCTTGACGCCAAAAAACCCGTGACGTTTCTGGTGGGGAACACTGTTAATCAATAAAAGACAATCTGCAAAACAAATAAACAATTAGATACATCAATGTACAAAAGTTTGATAAAAATATCTAATGAGTAACACTATAGAAATTGTTCATAAGGTTGCGATATGAGGCTGCAAAAAAGAAGACACAGCAAGAAAACGTACATGATTTGTACCTGAAACAAACGTCTTCAAAGAGGTAAATATATTCAACAAGTGGGACACCGTTGAAAGATGTATAATGTTTTGATTGCTACCAATCTTTTATTACTTATGTATGTTCCTAAACATTATTTACAACAACAACAAAAAAAAATAGATAAAACCCATTAAAGAAATTAAAATCTTTGCTATCATATTCATTTTTAAAGCTTGCAATTACATGTTACACCATTCCAGGCAATAAATCTGAAGATGTTTCGATATGAAACATTTAATTGATGCTATTAAATTTGCAGGCAACATCTGTGAAGAAAATCAATGAAATATCAATTTATTAACTGACAAGTGTGCTCACTTATTTTCATTGCTACCATAACGAAGCCTGACGTCGTTACTGAAAGATAGAAATATATAAGAGCCTTCTAAGTGATGTTGCTCTTCTGATTGTTACCACAAAAATATGACATTCCCATCCATACCTTATCCTAGTCTCATGAGTTATATGGTGCAGACGATTTTGAATATACACGCCATGAACATACTTGGTTATGAATTCTAATTTAAAGCAAATGGTTCTTAGATAAAGTTGTAAAGTTTTAGTCTATGTTGTGACCCATCTGAGCTGGTTCCAGAGGCAAATGGTTTGAATAAAATTAATTCCATCTTTTCCTTTATATGGATCAGTTTTAAAAGTTTTAGGTATTTGAACTGAAGAAATATGAACATTTTTTAAATGTCTAAAACAATTTTAATTTTCTGGTGAAAGAACTGTCTAAACTAAACCCATTAAACCAACTAAACCATAAAACGGTTACATCAGAGAATATTGATTTTTTCAATACTTACGTAGACATTAACGGACATATAATTCTTATTTTTACCTACATCTTTTCTTGGTGCAAGGTAATTGGTCTATTATCGTTAATCTGTTTCTTCAAATTCAAAGTAGTAACAATGGATAATTCTAATATTATTCTCTGGCATTTCTTTTATTATCATAGTACGAGTTTTTCACTTGATTTGTATCATCGGAATTCTACGAGGTAATCAATTAAAATTGAATTGATTGTTCTTAATCTGGTTTACTAATGTCTGCTATTCACTTGTTCTTACTTTCTAATTACGGTGACTGTAGAGACAGTAATAGAGTAATAAGACGTAACAGACAATTTATATTCATTTTCTTGATTATCTCATTTTCAGTGCACATAAAATGACCTCTGGTTAAAGTCATTCATTTTTCGCAAATTCTACGGTCGCTTTTATAATGGTACTTTGTTTGCGAATTACAAAGTATCACTAAAATCATATTGACTGATTGGGTCATACCCTTTTGTTAGACTGTCATTATTTCACTAGGATTTCGCATACGGCGTAATTCCCGTTTTACTTTATTTCGACTACGCGGCTCTACGGCGGTGTGACTGAGCTCAGGCAGAGAGGAATTGCATACTCCTTCCATGGCCAAACCTGACTACTCTTCGCTTTTAGTCGGAAGGGGTCGTGTTGCCCTACATTATTCGATTTTGTAATGTAAAGCAAAGATAACGAACAGTGATCCAATCTCGCGTAAGATCTAAAATAGAATACAAAAACAAGAAGTTGGGCAACACCACGACCCTGGCGAATACCAGAGGGATCAGTGCCTTACGGGGAGGGTAAACATTCCCCTGTTGACCCGCGTGTCAAACCCACGTAGAAGCCCATTAGTCTAGATCAGGTAAAGGAACCCAATCCGTAGTCAAATCAGTGTGTGGAATATGGCCAACAATGGTTTATGAAACAATCAAACAGGGCATTTGGGACAACTTCAAATGGCAGGTCCATATTGGTAAAAACTAAATTGTATTAGCGACCACTAGAATTTACGAAATGCCTGCCCTTTAAACGTGTTCTTTAAAATACATTCAATAATTTGAAATGACGAAAGTAAACAATGTGTTAATCTAACTTATAAGTCCCAAAAACATAAACAAAATCGTAGTTGTAGGGCAACACGACCTTACGACAAAAGCGAAAGCCAGGAATCACAGGTGCCATTAGGGTAGGCATCCTCTGCTGGACGCCGATCACACCCGCCGTGAGCTCGTAGTCGAAAACAATTAACGATGTTATTCGTTCCTCAAACTTCTGAGTACGTAAAGAATTTACCTAATACCCTAAATACCCAAATTCTTATCTTTTCAAATATTTTATTTCTTTTTTTCCAAGAGGTAAGGAATTGCAAACATGCCTTTCACATTATCTCTCCAGTATTTTCGGTAACATCCTTTCTTAATTATTTCCCAAGTATATTCCCAAATACAAAAGGCCGAAGCTTACATTTGTGCCCAAACGTAATCATAATCCAAAAACATATACAAAATCGAGTGACTAGGCAACACCGGACCTCCGACAAAGCACGAAGGTAGGATTCATCGGTGCCATTGGAGGATAAGCATCCTTGCTGACCGGTCACACCCGCCTGAGCCCTTAGTCGAAATAAAGTAAGCGGGCATTACCCGTTCGCTCCAAATCTAGCTTAGCGAAAATGACAGCTAACAAAGGGTATGAAACAAATCAGTCAACATTATGACTAAGTGTAATTTGTTAATCGCAACAAGGCATTATAGCCGACGGGGCCCGGGGGGGGGGGGGGGTCCGTAGAATTTGCGAATGATGACTTTAAACGAGATTCGTATTAACTTCTGCATCATCAACTTTTTTTAGTAGTTGACCTCGCTTTTAAAAAGTCCGCAATTACGTAGCTGCTCTTGCGTATCGAATCACACTGGGAAATATACACACCATAAGCAAGGTGATAGTGGTATATTACTACATAGGAAGAAAAGGAGAAGGACGATATCAAAGGCAAAGTCATTCACGCTTATCATATAATGTAGTTGCTCAGTCTGCCCAATTAGAGTCAATGACTTAAGTAAAATATCCCCCAAATATGCAAGCAGATATGTCAGTATTCTGTGTGCTTGTCCTTATGTCGAGTTCTTCGGGATATATCAAAATGACATAATTGCTGAAAATGATGTTTTTCATTGTTTAAATTGAATAGCACAGTCATCTAATATACCTATATGTAAGGCTGAAGGACACGGCAAGTTTTTTTGTTTTTATCCCACCCGCGTAACAGTTCTGACAAATTCTGCTTCATATTGAATACCAAATAAGTCTGCCATAAGGGGCAAATTATATGCCCATAGGAATACCTTACGGATTGTTTGGAGACCTGGTCTTCCAAAGACTACATAAATATTATCTATAAGAAACCCAAGCATGCTCTTAATATTACCTTCAGAGTACTTGTCGTGGGCAATCAGAGTGGTTTCAACAATATGTGTCTTGGTTTCCCAACGGCTAGAAATTTCGTATTTTCGGGTTGCCGTTTTTGTTAAAACAGCAATATCTATAATCTTGAAAAGCCTAATTTAATTGTATCGTGAGGAATCGTTGTCTTGTAAAGTGTGGAAGAAATCATACGTTTTGATGCAAGTCAATTTTTGAAAATTCTTGTGATTTTAGGTTATCCAAAAGCTCTTAGAGCTTTTTAAAAATCCAATCTGATTGACACCACTTCTGAATATGTAGTGGACAGTATCTCTGAGGGATTCTTTATAGTGCACTGTTAGTAGTTAGTGTCAAAATCTATAGAAATATTGGTCTTTATATCACTTACTTCTAGCCATCGTATTTATTTTTTGTAATTTATTCAATTCCCATTGCTCTTTTAAAAGAATATTGCCTCATTAATTTGAATTCATATATTAACAATGGGAGAGCCAATATTCATATTCGGCCCGAGCGCATTATTATGATATTAATGTTATCATTATTCAATTGAAGAGAGAATTAATTGAATTAATGCGCGCTATAATTACACTTTAAGCGCGCTCGTTATTTAATTTAAAGAGAAGGCATTTTTCCAATTATAAACGGCTCTTCCATTCAGCAATAGAGTTAAAATACATCATAGAATTATGCGCGCATATTAATCTCAGAAATTAAGATATTGATAAATATATTTTTAAAATCTAATTCACTTTATTACGCGCATTAATAAATTAAAATATCTTTACTAATATTAAAGATAAATCATTATTGGAGTTATGTTAATTTTGGATCTCCACGTAAAAGTGATAGGCATGCTTTCACTTTACGTAATTGGTTGTCTATTTAAATTTATTGCACTTGCAGGAGCAATGAGACGGATATGAAATTTATTCAACGTAAGAGAACAATATCCCTCGAGTTGCAAGGGACTATCAATAAAAGTGCGTGTTGCGCTAAACTTTATTCATATTCAGAGCAATGCGGTCCATACGGGCGCACCCCCACCCCATTAACCCGTTTGAGAACCTTTTTGGTATGTTTGTTTTTGTTGTTAGTAAATCCCACACCACCGATTGTCATTGCTCCCCCCCCCCCTCCCACATCCTCTGAAACTCTCTGGAACGCCATTGCAGAGGGTTGGATATGTGTGTAAACTTTATCTAGACTATTTAAATTTCATCATAAATTAAAGCGCTGTGGTTCCCGTGGGATCCGGGTTAGAATTAGTTCCCAGCATCCCCTTAGGCCTGTTCGTTTAGAAGCGATATACATTCCTGAATTGCATGGGGCTGTCATTCGCGACGAGACTCGGATAAACCCGTAGGGCCCCGTGTCACAGCAGGTGTGACACTGTAAAAGATCCCTCCCTGCTCAAAGGCCCTGACGCCAGATATTGCATAGTGCTCTAAAATTTTTGCAGCCCTTCACCTTGGCATTGGTGACGTTCTCCGTAGATGTGAAAATATTTTTCTCCGGGATTCCGTGCGGTTGTGGTTGATGGACGTAAGAAACAATTAATAATATATTTATAAGCGCTAGTCGTAAATATACGATAGTTTGATTCGTAACTATACATGTATATATATTATGTCTGAAACATTTTCCTCTCTCTGCCATAAATTATAGTTGTACTGGCCGAAAAATATATTTTCAATATTTTGAAGGATATGTTGTGTAATTTATGGACCATCAGCCTCGTTAATCGTTGAACCTTTCGGACTCAGTGGCTATTCTGACTGTGGGCCATTTCAGACTCGGAATCCTTCAGTGAATCGTCGCTTTCTGGGACTCGGTGAACCTTACGACTTACGTGGGCTTTCGTCTTGTAATCTCTTCGGACTCTGTAACTCGGACTACGTGACCTTAGGACTCGTGGGGCAGGGAACCAGATGAGACCGCCCATTCCGAGTCGCTCTTACGATCACGTTACAAGGGATGTGGAAGGATTCTATTCCTAACCCTCGATCTCCACGGTGTTCCTGCTAGTGAAAAGATAAAAGTGTGTTAAATCATACCCCAGGTGGTAATTGGGCTATCAATAAGGATCAAATTTTACTTCTGCAAATATCTTATAAGAATAATTCTTTTAAAATTTTCTCATTGGACCAGACGATAAGCTTCCCGTGATATGGAGTACGATTAAGTTTGTTTAGAATAATGCCCCCCCCCCTCCCCTTCTCGAGGGTTGGTTGAGGCTACATAGAGATTTAAGTTGTTGTACTACTGCTCTTAGTGAGCCAGTGCTCAGGTGAGCGATGTGGCCATGGGCCTCTTGTTTTATTTAATCTTTTCAGCACACTTGCATTGCAATTAAATGTCTACACAATACAACTATCTGTACCAATGTAATATACGCATTGCAGTGCTGTTGTTTATGACATTAATTCCACAATTTCATTAAATTTCGTATAGTGAATATCAGTGGGAACTTAAACTATTTTCAGGAGGAACAACCAAAAAAAAAAAAAAAATATGCAGTCACTTAGCTATTTTTCTGAAAGAATCATATAACATTTTTTTCAAAGTGAGGTTACGTGATTTCCGATCATGAGTGGGGTTATACCTAATGTATTACAGATAGTACTGTCGTACAAAGAAGAAGAAAATCTGTTTAAAGTGCGATATTGCTTTAACTTTTAATTTCAACAGAATATAATATTAATATTCTAAGAAAACTGTTTATGTGTGTTTAGCCATGGAATGTATCACAGACTTGTCCAATTTCTTATGATTATTAAATTCGGAAATTTATTTTATCTGGTAACATTTTGGCAACGCTTTTCACCTCTTATCAGTTGATTCATGGAACGTGGCATCTACATTATGATTTTATGATGTCGTCCTGCGCTGCGTTAAGCGGAGGCACATATAGGATTCACTTTAGTCGTCGGCGTACAAAATTTTCTGTCTACATTTTTTACTCAGAAACCACATAGGCCAGCTTCCTGATATTTGGCCACAGACATCAGTGTAGTGACAACTGTATTCGTGTAAAGCAGTTTCTCATTCTGCCGCATGTCAACTTCCTGTTTTGACGCAACTTTAGATATTTTTAAACATAGACAATTTTCTGTCACATTTTTCTCAGGAACCACAAGGCCAGCTTCCTGGTATTATCACAGAGCATCCAGTATGGACAACGTACTTTACGTGTAACGCAGTTTTCCTCATTTTTGTCCGCATGTCAACTTCCTGGTTGACGTCAACGTTGTTAGAATATTTAAATATAGATCAAATTTTCTGTCACATTTTCTCAGGAACCACACAGTTGCCACGCTTTCCTGATATTGGCACAGAGCATCAGTATGGACAAACTGTATCGTGAATACGCAGTTTCCAATCTGCCGCATGTCAACTTCCGTTTGACGCAATACTTTAGCAATTATTTTTAACAATAGACCACTATTTCTGCTACATTCTGCCAGGAACCACAACACTAACTTCGCTCATATTTGGCACAGAGCATCATATGGACAAACTGTATCGTGTAACGCAGTTTCCAATCTGGCCGACATTGGTCAACTTCCTGTATTGACGCAACTTAGAAATATTTTTAAAATAGTACAAATTTTCTGTCACTAATATTTATCAGACCACACAGGCCAGCTTACCTGAATATATTAGGCACAAGTAGCTCATATGGACAACTGTATATGTGTCAAATCGCAAGTTTTCCAATCTGCCACATAGTCAACTTAACTGTATTGACGCAACTATTAAATTTTTTTGACAATAAACAATTGTCATTATATATTTCAGATACGAATCTACACAAACTCACAAATGCATCTAATAATAAAATCATCAATATCGCCTATTCAAGCATAATGTAAACAATAAACAATGTATTAAAGAAAAATGAATTAGATCAAATCTAAGAAAATAAACAAAATAAACAGAAAAAAACTGAAAAATAAAAATAGACCAAAAGAAAACAAAAAATCAAAGAAAATAAATAAAACAAAAATTACAATATATAATATATGCCAAAAAAAAATAAAAGAATACGAAATACATTAACAAATAACAATGATCGAAGCTATATTGTCTTCAAATGAAATTTAGAAGTTAGGGACACATTCTTCCAACTGGAAGATAACCTAGTAAAAAACAATAATGCATGGCTAGATCATAATCAGTATATTTGAAAATTATTTGCGTTAGCTTTGTATCGAGATTGTACTACATGAGTTGTATTTTAGTTTGAATATATTTGACAGTAATAGTTATATAAAAGTAAGTCAAATGATATTGTTTGCTTTTTTAGTTACCATAGTATATATACACAAATATATATAACAGGAGACTAAAACGTATACTAACATGTTATGTAACTCAGGAGCACTCTATTTTGGATAAAAGTTTTCTATACATTTCCCAATCCATCTTATTCATTCGAATGAAATAAAAAAAAAACCTAATTATAATTTGAATGATATTTTACTGCATGTTCGTCACACATTTATATATAGTATAATATGAATTCAATATGTTTGTCCTGAAAGCCAGTAATTAATGTAATCTAAGATTATATTCGTTTTAATTGAGAAATTAACAGATAATTAAATATTAATATGCAATTTAAATTGTGTTATATATACATTGTTAATGTAGCAATTCAACAGACATATTCTCTCTGTTTGAATAATCCTATGCTTAGACAAAAATGACCTTCATATTTTCCATCCCTTTAACCAAGCATTGTCGAATTATGTGACCTACCTTGATAAATCAGATCGTTATAATTACTAACTTCAGTAATGTTTCTGCTGTTGGATCCTTTAGCAAGGTACAGTTCGTCATGAGTTTGAGAGGACGAAGAGATAATAAATATCATCTAACAGGCGCACATTGTCAAATGGAGCAACTCAACAATTACCCAAGTCACGCTATTATTTTCCATTATTACATTTAGAACTTCGTGCATTGCTTGAGACATAACTACAATGATATACATCAGTCTACTGTGATGAATTTCATACTCAATTTCATGATTTATAAAGTTCTTTTTGATGATCAAAAACAAATAAATATGATCTATAATTGAGAAAGCTGGATGTGATTTGAGACAAGTTAATTTCCCGCTCATATGCCGCGAGAATATTCTGTATCTAAATATTGAAAATTTTTACATATCTAGTAAGTTGTCGCATTAGATATATTATTAATTATATTAAAACAAGGACAATATACTCCCGGCAGATTATTCTCACCGGTTCCTATTCCGTCTGCGGTTATTGATTCCCAAGGAGTGTAATATCTTTCTAATGGGCGTCAATAAACCACATGAACCTCAACCGAACGTTTGAGTTGAGATTTGATAAAAGAAAGCTTATTGTTATGAATTTCGGCTCCCAAAATTTTCATATGTAGTAATCATACCTAGTTTATCGCTGTCTCTCAATATCTGATTAAGATCAGACTCTCCTCCATATAAGCGCATCAGACTGCAGCAGCATATTCCTATTTTATCAAGATTAGGCTACCCTCGTACATTTCACGATATATTTTTCGACTTGATTGATTATTTGTTTAGTGTCTTTCAGTCTTCCATGAGAATATTTCACAACCTATTAACGTTCACCATATGCCGCGTGAAAGGCTAGATGAGTGAGGATCTATTATTGAGTGTCCACACATTCGGTGATCACCTACCTCTGGGATTCTCGGGTGTAGAATAGATGTCACCTAGCTCCCCATTGACGTGTCGTAAGAGGCGGATTTCTGAATATTGGGGTCGAGTTCCTTTCGATATGAGACCCGGAAAAATAGCACTCCAGATCAAATTACCAGTTTCCTCCAGTGTCACAGCAGTGTAGACCACGACAAAAAGGATCTCATTACCGCTAGCCTCAAAGGCCACTGAACAGTGATACGAGACCTAGGCCTCTTATATTTTGAACAGGTTCTCTTCACCGAGCAATTTAGATATGACTGTCTCCTATACTGGTGAGTGAGATATTCTTTTCTGAGTTGAGTGGACGGTAAAATACCAGTTAATAGATTCAATCAATTCAAATTAATGGTGTGACACCGTTTTTTTTAAGGTCACAGATATTAATAGCGAGGAGTAAGCTTAGTGTGCATGGAGGAATAATTAGTATTGCAGATCTCGGTTCGATACACGGATGCTGGTTAATTCAAATACTATTTCTCTTTAAAGCCTACTGTCAGACTTCATGTAATTATATTAGAATAACTTCCGAATAACATCATATACACTTCGTCCTCACCAGCATCGCATCTGATGGACAAATAGTCGTTAGATTATTTCAACCATTATACAATTAATTACATTAACGTTACGTACGAGCTCACGTTTTCATCATTATTTTACTAGGCAACAACCAGAAACTTTCAAAACTTTATTATCTTCTCCCAAAACAGACACTGATAACACAACCAATATATTTTTCAACATAATAGAAATGCTAAAGTGATTACAATGCCTGAATGTCACGGAAAAAATATTATATATTATTTTGTAGTGAAGACGCTAAAAACTAAATATGTACTTAATAATGAGGACAAAAAGACGGCTTCCAACAAAGTAAAATAACGATATTAGAATAAAAAAAAAATAAGAATACCCAAAGACAACATGTAGATGGGAGTGTTAAGAAGCCTGACAATGATCAACAAGGAAAACCAAAAAAAATTCCAATCTACCAATGGTTAAACCTTCTGCAATACTTCATCAAAATAGAGATATTCGATAAATTGCACTGCGAAAGCTTAATGCCCCCA
>CAJDSM010149342.1:0-10326 GCA_903981925.1 Ostrea lurida
AATATTAGATTGCATTTGATATTACTTTATCTTTCAGAGCTATAGCAGTACCTTACAACTTCAAGGGAGAGCACCTTGGAGGTTTTAGCACATCCAAGCTTTAACTGATATTCATATAATTTTCTATTTTACTACATATACATATAAGAAGCACAGATTACAAGTGAAAATAGTATCTGTCGTTCCATTGTGTATTTCAATACGCCGTGATTCGGTTTAGAGGCGATAGTTATGAGGCAATTTTTGAACAGCTACTGTTAACGATTTCTCACGTGCTATGTCTTTCAATGATGTAATAGAACTCACACTGATATGTAAAATATAGCTTTATAAGCGCATTTAGGATTGAATTTATCTTTATTGTTTTAACAGTCCCACTCTCGATGTATATTTCCCACTTTCACATAGAGACGTCGCCATTGCCGGTGAAGTGGCTGCAAAATTTAGGCATTGCTCAGGACTCAGGGCCTTTGAGGCAGGGACAGGAATTTTTTCGTGCCACACCTGCTGTGACCGGGACCTCGTTTTTTCCGGTCTCATCCGTAATGACCGCCCATTAAGTCGCCTCTTACGCCACGCAAGGGATGCTGGGGACCTATTCTAACACCGGACCCTCCGGGTCAATGTAACAATAAAGATATTGAGGCAGTCAATAGTGACCTTGACCTTGAAAATCAATAGAGAACATCACTCCAATGGGCAACATTGTGAAAGGTCTTGATGGATTCTCTGATGAATGTGATTCTTTTTATCTTGTTCACAAGGTTTTTATCAGTCTTGAACCTTGATTCAATAGGTTTCAGTTCCCTCTCCCCATGGCAACGATTTGCAGAAAGGTTTGATGAATTTCTCGGATGACGATGAGAGAATTGCAGTTTAAAGTGCCCTCTATCCTTCGGTTCCACCTTTATAAGAAGTGTTAGTGAATGATATGGTACCTGGTTGAGTTCTTGAAAATCAATAGGGTTCAACCTCTCTCCACCTAGTAATGGGCCAAATACATTTGAGAGAAGGTTGTTTATCCGCTTAACTTCTGTTGAATGGCCTGCTTCTATCCTGTTCACAAGGTCGGACGCATGTCGGAGCACATGCTATATTGGCTTGCCAGAGCCTGGGCCTCCCCTCCGCTTCTAGTTGCGTAGGGATTAAACATTCTTTGATGGGACGCAAAACATAATAGCCACCAAGCCGCCCACTGACATGGTCAACCGCTCATTTTAGTCAGGCTCAGCTCATAAGACAATATACTTTGTCTGCCATAACTGTTAGTATACGGTTGTTAGATATTAGTGAATATATATACAATGACTAGGCGATCCGTACGATAGCTATACGGGAAACAAAACAATTGAGGACAAGCAATATTTCTCTCATCCATTACCGACCCCTGTAAACGCGCGATCGTTAACCGCGGACAGCGATCGGCAACGCGGATTGGTTTAATTGTTAATCCGTTACTTCCCAGGAGATGAGGTGAGGAAAAATGGGCAATATCTTATTTCCGGACATATCATGTTCGTCGTTTACACGACAAATTTTGCGATTTTATCGAGAAGCCAATTGATAATAGATTTCATGAGTATGGTTTTACTTTTGCACATTTATTGAGAACATTTTCTTCCTTATCTTAATTTACCTATTGCTGGTATTTCGCACTCAAACAGGCGTCCCCGACTCTTATGCCCAACTAAATATATTACCAGTTAAAATTTCACTTTAATTGGATGAAAAAGAAAATTTTTCAAATAATGAGAATTCGCGAGTTTCTCAACTCTTATTCCCCAGTGTTGCATTATTCGATTCTTCTTCTAAAGTGTACATCATGATCCCAGCAATTTTGAAAAAAGAACGATTTGAATTTGCATCTCTCTGAATGAATTTCGTGCGATCCGGCACACGAACCATATTATTATAGCGATCGTACGAACCCCAATAGTGGCTCTGAGGGGTGTGCATTGCGTATCGTCCTACAATATAACTAGAACAACTTGATTAACTTTGTGGGTCAAAAACCTCATTGTTGATAATCAGAACGAGAGAAAGAGCAGTGGCGGATCCAGGATTTGTCGAAATGGGGACCCGGTCCTTGAAAGGGGCCTAAGATTAGGATTTACAGGGCTTTTAAAGTTATTTTTAGGGGTTGTTTAGTTTTCGTTTGAGGATGTCTACATACATACGAACTCCAATGGCCACCCCGTTAGCTCAAATCGCCTATGAAGAGTGGCCTATATTGAAGAAAGATTATTGAAAGAAAAACAGTCACTCACATACATGCCATGAAAAATTGTTACGTATGGATGCAGAGTAGCAACACACTTCCATCTTTTTCCTGGGTCCCTTTGACACCTCCCACTCAATATCATGTACCAAAAGTTGCAACGCGTCTGAAAGGTCTAGAGGTCATCTGTGAGATGGGTAGATAGGCTCTTAAGTTATGATTAGGAAAGATGCCACAGGAACTAATACACGTCTCTCGATTTTTTACTCGAAAGAAGAATAAGTCAAATCACCTTAGACACAAGATCCCTCATGCCATACCGCAAGATGCTTTGAAGTGAAGACCTTGATGTTCAGTACTGCATCGTAGACCCCACTGGCCCTCCACTCTCTGCCCGGTGGCGAATTGGAGTTGCCGGCCCCGTCGCCCGCTGGTTGGTTGACGTTCTACTCAATAATTTTGGTCACACTTTGCGGTTACATGAGAGGACGTCACTCGACGCCCAGCAAAGGGCGCCTATGCTCAGCGCTTCCGGTCCTCCTGATGGACGCCACGGATCTTTACATGGACTACAGCCCACTAGCATGAGAACGCATCGGTCGGGCCTCGCGTCTTTTCGCAGTAATCGTATGGCCGCAAAGAGCGGCTTCGTTTAGTGTACGCCTGCGTTCTGGGCGAGCAAGTGGGTACTTGTGGGCAGGAGGACCTAATATATTCTAGCACCAACAATTGCCTCACGGGAATGCCGTCCCCCGCTGAAAATCTCCAGCCCTATATCTCAAAATCACCTTCTTTTTTGAAGCCGAAAACAGTTTATCAAAGCACTACACTGGTTCAGAGTGGGCCGGGACCGGTTCCTAACTTATGGAAAACAATAGTACCAGAACACGTACATACATTTTCACTTGATATTAATAATTCTGTCGCACAAGTGCAAAGTGGGAGCTGTGCTGAAGCCTGTATTTTGAGCTATTTTTAGATGATCCGCACCTATGCTCGTGGTAATTTCTGATATCAAGTGTTATAAATTGGCGAGAGCTAAACAATTTGTCTCGCAACACGTATATATTTTCCTCTTACCGGCAGGCACACACAAAATTTATGTACCTACTCAAACTCCGAGTCGTATGGGCAGGACCACGGAACCAGTCGCCTTTTACAAACTGTAAACCAGCAGGATATTGTGGCCATGGATAGAGTAAGCATCCTTCCTTTGTAGTCGGCGGCGTAGCGCGGTTCACACAACCCTCCAATTGAGCCCTTAGACAGAAACAAAAGTAAACGGGGAATACTGCCCCGTTTCCACCAAGTGCCAGTAGCTGTCGATAATGACAGTCTAGTGTCAAAGGGTTATATTCGATACATAATCAGTTCAGACGCAGATAATGCCTTATTGTGATACAACACCTCAGGGGCGAAGGGCTAACATCTGCTGTTAAACCGTAATCATACGCGCGTTCAATAAAAAATAAAAAGGAAAGATCGACCGTTAGGTCCTTGCATAACACTGACTTCCGACGCACACTCGCCCTTTTTCTGGGCTGACTTTTGTGGCGTTTTTAGAACTATGCGTATAGGTAGCGCATTCAGGTGCTCATGATAGAATGGAGTAAGCATGACCTCTTGATGCTGTGCTGACCCTCGCGTATACACTTCGTCCGTGGCTCGTTGTGGGTCCGTGTGTTCTTATTCAGAATAACAGGTCCCCTTATTCCGGGTCAGCATCCGCTCCCCTTGGGCGTGTCGTAAGAGGCGACTGTATATGGCGGCGTCATGCTTCGGGTCATGAGACCGGAAATAACCGAGGTCCGTGTCGAGCTATGCAGCGTGCTGGTTATCTTCTCGCGAAAAATCGCCTCCCTTCCATCGTCTACACGGTCGACGGTCCTGTAGTGGCGCGACCAGCGGCCTTTTTGTAGTTTCTCTTCACCGCAAATTGGGTGTCGTCTCCGATATAGAGTGAAAATAAATTTCCTCCTCTCTTGAGTTTGGGTATCGTAACCAATAAAAATATAATGGATCATCAATCACGATGTTTCACAACTCTCTTTTTGTCCTTTTCTCTCCGGCCGTGCACACACCCCTGTCTGCCCGCGTAGCGTGCCGATAATAAAGTATCGGGTTATTTGTATTGCTGCATTAGCATTCAACAAGGTCATTATAGCAAGGCGACCTCCGTAGATATTTGCGGAAATCGATTGACTCTTACAGCTTGACGACTCTCGTTATATACGACCCTCTCCTTTGCAACATGTCGTCTTTTTTTTGGCCTAGTAGTTTGGCCTCGCTTTTAAAAGATCCTCATCGGCCGGCTTGATCGGCATGCTCCTCTTTCCGCGTATGCGAATCAACTGGTTGTCCCACCAATCACGCAAGACGTGCTTTGGCCTACCACTCTTCCACTGCATCATACGCGAAAACAAGCGGAGGAGGACGACCGAGACAACACTGTAAAGAAGCAAAGCATGTGTCCGTGCATAGTTCCAGTTGATTCGCGATGAACGTCAAGAGTCCACCAGCACCATGCCCGTGAGCTGAGTTGATCAACTTTCTTAAAGTGCCGAGGCAACTGACTAAAAAAAAAAGTTTGACTCTGCTGTTGCGGCCCGGGTTCATAACGATTATCATTCGTTTAAAAGTCATCATTTCGCAAATTCCATAAGCGTGTCGTGCAATACGGGCAAGTCGACCTTCTTGTTTGGCACATTCTAAATACCATTACTGTTATTTTTCGACTAACGACAGAGCTCATTCGTGCGGTCCGTCGCACTCTGAGTTTGTTAGTTTGGACACTCATGTGATTATTTTATTGTGTTTAATCGTCCTCACTTTCGAGAAACATATTTCACTACCTATATGCAGACGAAACACCATCCTTGGTGCGGCTCGCGAGGGTACACTAAGACGACTACCGTGCTCGCACTCTAGGGCCTTGTTGAGGAGGGAGGTGTTATCCTTCATGCAGTGCCACATTCTCCGGTGGGGTGGACACGGACCTCTGGATTTTCTCCGGTCATGCTACATTCGAATGAACCGCCCCATTCAGTCCGCCTCTTACGACAGCGCAAACGGGGATGCTGGGGACGCTATTCTATCACCCGGACCCCACGGCCACGCGGGTGTTTACCGGCATGCAGCGTCAGTATGTTTCTGCTTACCTTACTCTTCATGGGAGTGATCGTACCCTTCTGCTTTGCTCGGGAAGTCCGCTTGCTCTGCCTACACTCGATTTCTGCTTTTTTTTTTTTTTTGGATCACTGAATTACGTGTTGGACACGATGTTACTTCGCCTATTTGGTATCACTAAGCGGACAATCAGGTTCTCGTACTGGACCTTTGTTCTCATGACCCCTTTTGTTAGACTGTCATTTTCGTACTGGATTGACACGGGTTAGTCCCGTATTCATTCTTTGTTTCTGTCTAAAGGGCTCATGGAGGGTGGTGAGCCGATATGTCAGAGGATTGCTTACTCATTCCATGGCGATCTATAGTCTGTCTATCGTTGGAGGTCCGATGTTGTCCGAGCACCTCCAGATCTTTTATATTATCCAGCTGTGTATTTTTGGACTATGATTACGTTTCTAATCCCCGAGTTGTTTACTTCGCCAATTGTATATCACTTGATAATCATAAATTAACAGTATTGATATTAAAAATCTCCCGAAAATAGCCTATTTGATTCTTATTGTGCACTTTCGCATGACACGAATTTTTCATTTAATCCCATCAAGTGACATTAATGTATGTAGCGTGTTTGGTCTGCTGTTTTTTCGTCTAGGCTAAAGTTGAACAGTTATATTTAATTTGAAAACTTGTTTCCTCTTCAAAAGAATATTTTTGAGATACCATCTCTAGAAATTTTTCTATCAGCGGCCTGGCCAGTAGTCTCGGGAGCTTAGCCGCAGTATCAGGCTCTTCGAAGGACTACTCCTTGCTTCGCCAGAAGAGGCGATTAATGGGCCGTCTTTCGGATGAAGACTGGAAAAACCGAGGCCCGTGTCTCAGCAGGTGTAAGCATGATAAAGATCCCTCCCAGAGGCCGGAGCGCTGAGGCATCAGGACCTTTGGCTGGCATTGATGACGTTCATGTCAGTGAAAAATTATTGAGTACGAAACGTCAACAGACCAGCGCCGCAACTGCAATTACGGGCACGAGAGCCCGTCTACGATGAGTCTTGAAATTAAGGTCTTCACTTTCAAAAGCCCGATCTTGCTATGGGATGAATCTTTGTCTAAAGTGATTTGACTTATTTTTCTTTCAGTAAATAAATCGAGAGACGTGTATTAGCGTTTTGCATCTTTTCCTACCACCTCAACTAAAGTTATAATACTCGACAATCTCACAGATGCGAACCCTCAAGACTTCGACTGTGTTGTACTCCTTTGGTAATCGATAAGGTGATGCGGTTGATAATGAATGCTCGTGTGCTACTTGTTGGACATCCATCACGTAATCAAGTCGTGTCATGGCCGCACTGTTTTAGTTGTTGTTGACTTTTAAGTGTCTTTTCAATAATCTTTCTCAAATATAGCTCTTTCATAGGCCTTCGTGCTATTTAGAGGCTACAATCTATCACATAAATGTTGTAGAATTCCTATAACTAACCTAAAGCCCAATCACTAAAAAATTAACTCTATAATACAGCCCTTTGAAATCTGCTTTAACAATTCTTTGAGGCTCTTTCGAAAAGTGGTTTACACCCCCTCCCCGGGGGGTCCCCCTTCTGTAATTGTAATCGACAAAATCCTGGGGATCCGCCACTGCTCTTTCTCTCGTGCGTGCTATGCTAACAAATGAGCGTTTTTTTCGGGAACTGCACACAAGCTATATCAATTTGTTCTAACTAGTCTGCTACCGATCGCATGTGTGCACCCCGGCAACACATTGGGGATCCTTTTCACGATCGCGGCCTACAATCTATGTCCTTTGTTGAGGGATACCGGCTATAATTTGACTCAGAGAAGTGCCAAACTCGAAATGGTTCCTGTTTCCTCAGAAACTGTCTCGTAGGGGATAGTGAATGTTACCACCTTTTCGCAAGAAGATTGCACTTGCAACGGCTAATAACAGGTTAAGTGAGAATCAACTCATCTATTTGAAAATTCTTTTTCATTCCAATACAAATGTGAATTTACTTAATGGAATCATTCAGTAGGACTATGGTTAGTTGTTTTCAGTGGAAATATAATCATAGGTTAGAATTGAAAGATAATAAGATCTTTCCTGCACCATAAATGCAAAAGTAAACATCAACTATGAAAATCTTAATCAACACTTGTCCTCCAGTGATAGCTCGGCAAAATTCGTGTAAACAAAGTAATGAGAAAATTTACAGATGAGTTGAGGCCAATTTGTTTAGTACCTCTTCACGCTGCATCTTCCAATGCGAACCTACCCCGAAAATAAACAACTCCCGCGTTGCCGATCGCTTCGCGACGACTTAACGAATACGCGCGTGTGATACAGGGGTGAGATAATTTGACCGGATGAGACGAATATAAATTGCTTTTCCCCCTCGACACTTGTTCCGGTTCTCTCTGATTGGTTCCGTTTATACCCGGGCTAGTGGTAGATACGCGCCTAGTCTTAATCATACTCATAATTCAAGAGTACTAACAGCATTACGGCCAGACAAAATGTATATTGTCTTTATGAGCTGACCTTGAACTAAAATGAGCACTTGACCAGTATCGGTTGGTTGCTGTTAATATATGTTTGCGTCATCAGAATGTTAATCCCCTCGCAACTAGAAGCGGAGGGGGTATATGAATTGCTGACATGCGTCCGACCTCTGTGAACAGGATAGAAGCAAGGCATTCCAACAGAGTAACATAGAAACCTTCCACAAATGTTGCCATTACATGGAGAGAGAGTGAACCCTATTGATTTTCAAGAATACGGTCACCATTGACTAAATTCTTGTGAACCAAGAATAGAGGACACAGCATCATAGATGAATCACAAACTTCTGCAAAACTGTTGCCATGGAGAGGGATGAAACCTAATTGGATTTCAGGTAGACCGATAAAAAATCACTTGTGGAACAAGATAAAGAATCAGGCAATTCATCAGAGAATCATCAAACCTTTCACAACTTGTCTGCCCATGGAGTGGGATGTTCTCTATTGATTTTCAATGGTCAAAGGTCAGCTACTTGGACTGCCTTTCAATAATCTTATACGTTTACGATATATTGACCGCCGTGGGGGTCGCCCGGGTTAGGAATAGGTCCCTTCCCAACCAGCAGCTTATTACTTGACACTCTGCGTGTCGTAGAGAGCGACCATGAGATTTTGGGGCGCCGAAGTCAATCCGGTCGGATGAGACCCTGGAAATAGGCCGAGGTCCCGCTTAGGTCACGAGCAGCGGGTGATGGGGCACGGACCAAATGATTCCTCCCTGCCTGAACAACCGCGGCCGTGAGGTGCCGTGAGTCACATTTTTAGCCTAGCAATTGTTGCCAGGGCCCTTCACACGGTTCAATGGTCACGACGTCTGCTATGTGAGTGAAATATTTTTCCTCGAGTGGGCCCCGACGTAAAACAATAAGAGTAATCAATCAATCAATTATTTAATTCAGTGTATTTTCATCCCTTGAAGATGCTAACTGGAAATCGAAGATGCGTTCACACTTACATACACACACGCTCTAAACCGACAATCCACGGCGTTGAATGACACAACTGGAACTACATACTACATTTCGTACTTGTAATCTGTTATACTTGGGTATTTAGATGTGTAAATAGAAAATTATGAAGAATTCATCATAAAGTATGGATTTAGAACTAACCTCCCACCTAATATGTCTTAAATGGCCATACAATGTTTTTCGTCACAGAGAGGAATGATAATTTATCCAAATGCTCTTATATTCCTTGGCTCTTCTTATGTGGTAGTACAATGGGTCTGATTTTCGGTCTTTCAATTTATTTACGCACGACCACTCTTCTCCATGACAAGGCGGCAAATTTTGAATGAATAACATAAAAATAAAAATCTAACATTTATATAAAATTTATAAAGATTTTGTAGGAATGTAAAATCACTACAAGCATTTGGATATTCTTATTTTTTGGATGTCCCGTCGTTTGGGGTTTTACTCACAACTAGCACCCCGTGGGCGTCCGTTCGCCAACCACAAATTAATCATACCTCGTCGCCTTAATACGCGCGGTATTACCATTATCCTTTTGTTCGTGACACGGGCAGGTGGCTGTTATACCACCGACGCATCCAAAAATAAGAAATTAATGCTTAAGTGAACAAGACAGAAGACACAAGCATTCATCAGAGAATCATGTTGCCCATCGCGAGAGAGGGTGAATCTATATTTAAATTTTAAAGTCAAGGTCACTATAGAAAGATATCTTCTGTGACCGGGTCCGGAGGACCACTATCATTTTAACGATACGAAAATTCTATCTAGGTCACTATTGACTTGTTAAAATCTGTGTGTTACGAAGGGGATGCTACGCTTGCGTTGCCTTGTTTTACTCATATTGAAACGGTGAAGCGCTCAAGCCGTAACAGTAAGGGTTTTTTAATGTGTCAAAGCTTGCTGTGACACGGGGCCTCCGTTTTTATATTTGAGAGACACATGATTGCCAAATTCACATGGAGATCCGCGTTTGAATGGGTCCTTAGTACCCTTTGCTTGTCGTAAAAGGCGACTAAAGTTAACAGTCCTTTAGATGAGACCTCAAAAACCGAGGCCCCGTGTCTCAGAAGGTATTTATTCTATTGAAAATAGGCATTAACGGCAAACTTACAACTCAACTTTTCCATCGTCAATTTCCCATATTTATATTGCAACATTCCACCGATTCGATACGTAAAAGCTTGTTCTGCGTATGATAAGTTTTTGAATCGAGGCTAGCGACCAACAAACAATTTAAAGTCAGTATTTATGGTTGTTGTAACGACCTAGTTTGCCAATACAATCTGGGGTGGGGTCATGTTTCATACGAATTGTTAGGCCGTTCTATATACACTGATTTTGACTACGGATTACTCTGTTTACCTGATCAAGACAATGGCTCACGGCGAGTGTGACCGGTCGACAGGGGATGTCAGTGAGCTCACGGCGGGTGTGACCAGTCGACAG
>CAJDSM010149365.1:70-10773 GCA_903981925.1 Ostrea lurida
TCCCCTCCGTATTGTTGAGAGAGAATTCGCAACTCCTCTAAAACCACTCAACAGAATTTCGTGAAACTTGTAGTATGAGAACATACCATTAGTGCTCGCATATATGCAGAAATCATAGATTCAATTTTTCGGGGAATATGCCCTTTTGAACTTAAATTGTGGCCCACATTTTTAAAGTATACTATTTGAAACCAGTTTGTAAGCGCAACTCCCTTGAAACCGGCTTCACAGATTATCGTGAAACTTTGTAGTGATGTAAGAACATACTGTGTCAGATGCGCATTACACAGAACATTCTGATTCATTTTTTTTTCGGGAATTTATGCCCCTTTCACCTCTTCACCAAATTAAACACTGGATGGAAGAAGGATAAAATTATTGTATGTACTGACTAGTAAAGAAGCTCCTCTTCTTACTTTATTTATAAAAAAAAATCCTAGTATAATCACATCATCATTTAACTCAATCTCTGCCGTAACTCCATTTAAACGACCAATATGCACTTCATGATTTTCTACTGAGTCCGTTTATATACCCAAATAAAGCATACTTTAAAATTATCGAAAATATACAATGGTGGTGCACGTCTTTAGTAATGAGAGACTAATTGTGAGCATCCTCATTTTTCTTTCATTATATCCGATACGTTTATTGTTCGGATATAGAACCACTTCATTTACGAATTGCTAATAATCATAACATAACTTAGTACTATAGTCTAAATTAATATACAATTAATGTAGCTTAGCTCACTCTGATACTCTCAACTCAAATAATAACATATAATAATGATGATCGTTATATATCATATCATGTTACGTTCATCCCGAACTATCATCTTTAATAACTAGATATCATCTGATTGTTAATTGTATCAGATATAATAAAACTGTAAATTATGTAGAGATAGATTCCATGTGATTCAATATGTACACAATTTATTATGGATGATGATGTATTTTTGGTTAAATTTAGTGTCTAATTGAGATTTAAAAGTGATAATAAATGAATAGAGGAATACCTGTTTTGCGGCACGAATGTGAAGTTAAAAGCGATAGAAAAGCTGACAATCGCTTCCATACATAGAAATTGGGATTTGATTAAAATAATACACAAGATTGCTTTATTCAAAGTGGAAGAGTAACTGTGGAATATTTTATTCAACATCATCGCACTGGTTCCGTTAAGAGTGGTCCTCTGCCAATAATCGGAATTTGTGTCTGTGTTCAGGTCAGCTCATATCAAAGATTGGCCTTTCATAGACTGACATATTTTCTTCAATAGTTACTCGGCGATGTCCCGAAGCAGCAATTGCATGGCAATGTGCATGTCATATCTGTGTACTGTGCGTAGGGTGGTTTCTGTATCTCCTTATTTAATGATTATCTAATGATATACAATTCTATGCTGTTATTGTATCACATTCAGTCAATTCTTTGGACCAAGCTAAACAGTGCAAACTATTTTACTTATTAGCATTTTACAATGTAAATTTAGCTAAGCCATATATGATCACATATGTAAAATGTCGTGTTATAAATAAAATTACCTATAAAAAGGCGCTACCTAAGTTAGGACACGTTCACTGCTTGCGTGTAGATTGTTTTTTCGGATTTTTTGTATGGACTACACACACTATGCTGACAATGTAGACGTATCTAGTTTGGACAGCCATTTTACTGTTGGAATTCAACATATTATTATCTTTCATAAAATCAATGATTTTTTGGTTTTAGATATCTCCCATTTTCCTTATATATTAATGGATTGTGAGAATTGTAAGAAAACGTGTCTCCTGCATATGTCGCACTACTTTTGTCGTAGTAGGTCCAGTCTCATATACTATAACACTTAATAACAGGACGGTGGATTAATATTTGTCAAGCTTCTAATTTCTGTTGCATCTCCTAAAATATATTGTTGATGAAAATAAGGGATCA
The DNA here is from genome assembly GCA_903981925.1 of Ostrea lurida. Taxonomy (NCBI): domain Eukaryota; kingdom Metazoa; phylum Mollusca; class Bivalvia; order Ostreida; family Ostreidae; genus Ostrea; species Ostrea lurida. The sequence continues at coordinate 2,011 of CAJDSM010149365.1, forward strand.
GAAGAGACCTAAGTCACATTAAGCCCACCCGGAATATGTACTACATACAAAAGATCCCATCTCTCTTGCTCGCTCAAACATATCAATATACCAAACCTCAGTGCTATGAATACTTCAGTAAACTATAAACTACCTAATAATCGTTTACTCATCATGGTTCCTCGTCATCCTGGAATATTGGATATGGTCACAAAATCGATTATATACTTCCCTCCTGCGTATAGCAGAGTCCTACTTTACTTAGTAAAGGTGCAAAAGCGCATCGATCACCTCTGCGACCCTATTCAATATCATCGGATTTGTTATATTTAGTTTCATATTCCATACTTCGGTTGCAGACAAAAGACTGGTCTAATATTTTGTACTACTTACCTTAAACTGAACATCCAACTAAGTATTTTATTCACTTAATTTGTATTTCAAAAAGCGATCTATTGCGAAATTTTTGCAAAAGCTCTCTTGCAATAAGCTCAGCTCAAGGGATTTATCACTTCAGACCTAGCTCACCCCACCCCCCCCTCCCCCCTGAGACTATTCCATATATTTATTAATCTTTACACTCTATATGGCCAGCTAATCTATAGCAACCACTCTATATGTCCAGATAGCATGACACGTCGACTATTTACATAAGTTTCAGTTTGAAGAACACGTTATGGGGTTGAGATTTATTACTCTTCAGAGCTGCTCTAACTTATGCTGCCTATAAAATTAATCCTTAGCGTTTAGGCATTTCGAGATGCCTGATTGTTAGCTCTTTGTGATTTACGCTACTCTCCGGGTTGTAGACAAATCTCGTAGCCCTTTGGCCACTCATGGCATTCGGTTGGTACTTTCTTGTTTCACCTGTGCATGAACCTTCTTTGCGTACTTGAAGAAGAATCCTGAGTACTAGTGGCAACAAGTCCAAAGGTATAAATCATGAATAACTACCCCCCACACCCTTTGTGTGATCAAGTTTCAGAGGTACGGCGTGGTGAGCACGACAATTTCTACTCGACAGCTCTTTATCTCAAATTACAATGATTTATAAAACCTACCTGTATGCCGCCCAGCTAACTTGCAGATGCGGGGGTGACCGTGCGACCACTACTGCCGGATACAAGACGTATCATGGCTTACAGATGACAGTGTTGCGAAATCAACTTTTCCCACGGTTATTATCGTGTGTTAGCTAGTGCACCCTTGGTTGCTCGGCCGGCGTGTACAGGACTGGAATGTCTGGCTGAAACATAGTTTAATGTCCAACAAAAAAACGGATCCAGTCCACCAAGACCATTCACCTAGAACATATTTGATTGATAATGCCTAACTCGCTGGGGCGGCCTCTCCTGTTCCCATTACCTACTCTGCGAAACGTTACCGTCTGATTATCAAGCACTCACAACTATTTTCTCTGAAGCCCTCATCCGAGATTCTACACTCTTGTAATCTTATTACTTTCGCATAGTAAGTTAGGATCACTTCATATCGATGAGATATCGTCTCAACTTCAACCATAAAAATTTCTGTGCTCCTCTCAGTGTGTCCTCCCCTTAATGATCCTTCTAATGTGTTGCCTGACCAACCCCAATTCTTTCATGTTTGAAGTTACCTATAGTCAGTCTGGGTCGAGCACATGGACCTCTATAGTCGGCCTCCCGCCCCTCTATTTGTGCTAGTACTTTGTTGCACCCCCGTTGCATAGGTGACACCTCCCTCTAGCTATATTGAGATATGATGGGCTCAGAGTCGGAGCGCAGAGACAATCTCACATATCGGTTATTCTCTCGACAGTAAATTCTGGAGTCACATGCTATTATTCGATTGATTCTCGTGAATTTGCGCATTTAAGTGCATTTTAACCCCTCTGCTTCTACATAGTGAAAAGTACTATTCAAAGGACCTATCCGTCTATAATAATACGTTTTAGATGGAAATATACATGTGTATAGATACTAGTGTCGTTTCTCTTGATTAGTTATATCATTGTCACTTGTCATGTAATGTTCGCTCAATGAACTAGAACCTTTCCGTCATGGGAATGTTCACCCAAAAAATATATTTTATCGCAACAGTAATTGATGGAATTATAGTCTCTTAGATAATCTCACGTGCATCTCATATTATACATCCGAATATAGGCTACCAATTTATGTGACTGTTTAATACGCTAAGACTCGTTACGTTATGTTACTAGTCCTGTCATTTTATCATACTCGATATGCACGATTTTTGTTATCTGCAGGGTCTTATTTTTTGAGTAATTTCGGTGTTGACACATACAGAAATACAAAATGTTGAATCAAATGGTTTTCTTGATTAAGTGCATTCAGCGGATCTCGTCTTGGTTCTTTCCCAGTAGTGTGCGGGTACGACTATATAATTTATTTTTAAATACGATCTCACTCAGTCCATCGTACTGGAGTATCTCGACTTAACGACCGACCAATTCGTTCGACGATCTTGGCGACAGATACATTTCATCACAACTGTTTTGGAATCAACTCTTAACCATACTGGGGCTGCATTTCCACTTTCTTACAATGGGCACTCTCTCCTCCGTATGCCTGATTAAGGTGATATAAGTATAGAAAGGCCTTTATAGGCCTCTAAGGCGTCTATCTATATATTCCCAGTTTTAGGTAGGGTGAGGGTACATCATATCGATGTCTGTGGCAGTGTCTGGGGAAGAATCGCAGGAAGCAGGTGTCTTGTAGTCCGATTGGGGGCCTGTCGTTCCCAGTCTCACGGTCTGTACAAGACGGTGGGAGCATTAATGTCGTAATTGTCATAGTGCAGCCAATATAAAGTGGCCAAAGGTCACATAATCAAAAAGCGTTGACTAGGATCAAAATTGTGTAAGATTCTGCGATCAGAAACAAACTGAGTGATAGCCTATCCTTAGCCAGTTTGAATTACAATGTATTAATCTGTTTTCTATATTGTGATAATATACTCCGAGCTGCAACAAAATATCCTGGGCAAATGAGGAGCTGTGAGTTTGATAAAAGAAAGTTAAAGTTTATTGGTGCATGTGTATAGTAAAATAAAAATTGTGAAAGGACTTTTTTATACCTCACCATTCAAAAAGTTAGCAGGCCCAATGTTGAAAGTTTGTTTTTGTTATAGCATATGGATGCTCAAAATTTCCAAATTGTTGTTAACGCAATAACCAGGCATGACGCATTGATACGGAAGACGAGGTCGAACAGAACTGAGCATAAAAGTGCGATCGGTGGTCTCATCTACGCCGCTCTATAAACATAGTGAGGAGGGAACCCCGTTCCAGGCTATCGCTAGGAGGGAGGACTGGTACGACTCACCGGGGGGCGGTCTGGTGTTGGATTACAGAGGTAAACAGAATGGACGACTCCGTTTCCCGGAATTCCTCCTTGGATGTACCCGCGAAGGTATCCATGCCCTAACTGTTCTGTGGCACCTTTCAAACACGAAGGGTCTCACACTGGTTGCTATGCATCGTTAAATACGTATTTGATATAAAAGTTAGGTGATTTTACACGTTCGAGAAGATCCAACCCGTTTCAGCCCGCTTTGGAGGTAACTGTGGTTTAGGATATTTAGGTGATCCTCGAGCATATCCCCTTACGTATGTCGTTAATTACGATGGCGGAAACTCGAAATCGTGCCTTAACTGCGCGAGCCTCGTCTTATTTTCGCGATTTGATGTAAACTCTCGCACCCAAAAATTCTGATTGATTCCCCGCTGTGTCACTAGGCAGCTTGTGTTCGATTTGTCCTGTCGACATGGTCTACAAATCTTTTGCGTTGCTGCCCCCAATTAACCAAGTCCAATAACAGGTGATCGTCTCCTCTTTTACATTTTGAACTTAAATTAATTTCTTCATGTGACCTCAAAAACCAAACTGATTTTCTAATAAGTCACCACCTCAACGCCATCAAAATGCACCGGGAGGGATCAATAAGTGTTACGCCTGTTTCTGTCACATGTCCGTCTTCCGTTCAGTCCGTCTGCGCGTCATCATTGGTTTCCGTTCATTATCTCTGCCAAATGTTCAACACATTCAACTCAAATTTGGCTATATGGAGTAATGTCAGATGGGAATATTGCAGGTCAAGTGTCGAAAGTTGGTCATGGTCCGATGATTATTATGACAGAGCTTAGCCCGCTGTTCACATTAAAGAAAGGTTATAAAATGTAACACCATCCAGGAAAAGATTTGGTTCTCGTGTTTCCGGTCTCATAAAGATTTAAACTATCTACTGCGTGAAGAGAGTATCAAATTGGCCCACACTCAAGTTACACTACTCTCATATTCAATTTAGAGTAATATGGGTAATTACGTATAGCACTAAGAGAGTATTAGACAGGTTTCAAGTTTCTGAGATTTAGGGTCAAGGTTAGGTCGAATCAATGTCTTGACAGAGTAATAGGTCAGCTCTTTTCGAAACTATTATTAAAAAACTCAGAATTTTTCGCTTCCGTGCAGTTTATATCCTCTTGGCAAAGGATGGCTATCTGAGCGTACAAATTCAAGCAATATCATAAATTGGTGAAGAATAGTGGCAAAACTACCCGTCACTCAGGGAATATGCAGAACGATCTGCAGACAAACGTTCCAAGTGGGTACATTGGACGCTCAGATGAGAAATTATTGACAGGTATTAACAGAACCCTAACTCCTGACATATAGAATTAAAAACTCATGAAATTTATACGCATTCCGTCATTTTAATCTCTGACAACATGAGGTAGACTACTCATTCATCAAAATATTGGGCTTTATATTGATTGGTCAATAGGAATATGCAGGTCCAAGTTCGAAGTTGGTCCATGGTCCGATGATTTTTTGACAGAGTTAGCCCTCTGACACTGTAGAAAAAAATCAGAAAATTTTGGCCTTTCCACTCATCATTATCTCCTGCAACATTGACCACATTCACAACTCAAATATTGAGTATATGGATACGCCAACAGTATTGATGATATGGCAAAAACTTTCAATATTCACCCTTACGAAATTTTCCTTCAATTAAGACTTCAACTGTAGGCGGGCGCATTCGTGTACGCATCGGACACATCTAGTTTCTAAATCGAGTCTTCAAATATCATATTTGTACCTGATTATGAATGAAAACTCTACCACGATAAAGAAAGAATTTGAAGATGGGAATCATTACATAAGTTGGGAAAAATTTCATCACCTTGCGGACAATATGCTGATCTTGAAACAGCAAAGTAAGGTTTTTTACAAACTCCTTTTCTCTTATATATTCTTTTTACAAGATTTATCCCATTAATTTAGTTTCACTGATTAAGATCATCACACATGTAATAATCTCCTGGTTGGATGAAAAAAATTAAAAATACAAGGAGGAAGACTGCACACCCTTATTTGGAATCTGAAGGTAAAATTTCACCTGAATCTGTCCATGGAATTAAAAACACATGAGCTTGTTAGACTAAGCGGATTCTGCAATGAAATATAATAGTCTTATAACAGTGTTTGTGACTTTAATTTTGGACGCAAAGTGTATATGTGAACGGAATCTGTTACACCTATTTTTTCATTTCCCGAATGCTTGTTAAAGCAATAAATTGTAAACTCCGCATTTGGAGTCTTATTGAGTGATCGGGTGGAAAGTGGCCCAATCAGAGACATAGTCAATGGCTCAAAGGTGAAATGGTACCTTTATAAGTAGTCCGTGTGGACTACCAACGGATGTTAATTAATGGGTGCCATATAAAGGTGTATGCCACCCATCGTGGGGAGCTTCTTTGTAATCTTTGATTACCTATGTTTAGAAGTTTGCCCCTCACTTTTAGTGATTATATATTTTATTTTTTATTTTTTTTGCTTGTCGCAAAATTTAAATATTTGCCCCCCCCCCCCACTGGATTTTTAGAAGTTTGCCCTCCCCCACTTTCGAACAGTCCTATGCCTATGGAAAGTTAATGTCATAGTCAAGTGTGTATCAATTCCTTGCTTATTTGTCAGTAGTGTTCGAGAATCGGAAGAAATTTACAATTGAGTATCAAATTGAATCGGAAGTATCCTTTTGATTAACAATCAAATATAAAACAAGATTACACAGAGAATTGAATTTAGTTATTTCTAGGGATGTCAACGAATATTCGACTATATCGACTATTCAGAATTAGTCTTCGATAACATTGACAATTTCAACTAAAAAAAAATTTTATGTCGACAATAGTGTCAGCTACTAAATATTATAGCATATTTCTGTGGTATATTGACCTATTTCAGGTCTTAGTCTCTGATCATTATCTTGATTGTCTAATTTTACCTTAATATACGGATGTCCCTGTCATATCTGCGTAAATTACCTATTTCGGTGTCCTTCATAATCCCTTGGTAAACTGACGGCGGTAATAATTCAGGGGTGATCCTAGATCATATTCTGGTATTGACTACTATTTCGGTGTCCTGGTATCTATATCTTGGTAATTGACCTAATTTCGGTGCCCAGTCAGGGTATCTGGTAATTGACCATATCTGGTGTCCTGTCAATGGTATCTGGTAATTGACCTATATTCGGCTGTCCTGTCATTTGGGCTAGAAATTGCCAGAAATTATAGGCCTAGCACTTTAATCGATAATTCCAGTTCATTCAATATTGAAATGGTTCGGTTCGCCTACGGGTTTTACTTGCTTACAAATACTAGCCCATATAAATCGAGCCTAAGCATCTATCAGCCGAAAATTATTTGTTGTTGTTCAAACAACTGCCAATATAAGATCGGCTCCCTCTTGAGCGACAAGTTCACGTTCTTCCTAAAATGTAAAGTATATATACAAGGGTTGTCCTTAAGAGTTCGTGGACAACCTTGATTAAAAACTGACAAACATTGATAAAATACATGAAACTATCATTTTCCTTAAATTACGTTTTGTGGGGACCCGGTCTAGAATAGGTCCTCAGCATCCCCTTGCGCGTGTTCGTAAGGAGGCGACTGAATGGGGTCCCCAGGTCATGGTCGGACGAGACCGGCATAAAACCCCGGGCCCTGAGTGTCACACACCGCTAGTGTGTCGGCCCACGATTTAAAGATCCCTCCCTGCTCAAACGGCCCAGCGTACCATGCCGCCGATAAGCGCCTAAATTTTTTCAAGCCCGGTTCACCGGCATTTGGTTCGACCTCCATATGAGTGAAATATTTTTCGGTGGGGAACGTAAAACACCCAAATAAAATAATCAATCAACTCCAGAATACATTAATAGTAAAATTTTGCATATATTTGAACACTTAAAAGCACAATTATAGTTATAGTGTTCTATCACATACAAAAAAAGGACACAAACCTCATTACCCGGTAGCCACTTAAATTGAATAACTTATCTTGACGGTATAGTACTAACATACGTTCAACAGCTTTACCCATACATTATTAAAACTTTTCTTCATACGCACTGCTACCAGTATTAAACTCAACACAACCAGTACATTTACTATATGTCACTATAACACAGATTCATCAAAATTCTGATTTCATACGACAAAACTCAATATATATAGATCATGGGATAAAATTTCATTGTATAGGATTCACTTTCTTTTGAAATTCCATACATTTTTCCTGCAATTTCACGCATTGGTCTTTTGTCGCCGATCAACATTGTTCATCACGTCATGGACGTCATATTTTTAGATCAGCCACCTGACAATCTCATGGAATAGATAGTCCAATTGCTTACCGCAATGTAATTATTCCTGGAAACTGTTCCTTTCCGTCCGAAAAATCTTTTAGTGTCACATTACACCCACACTAAGGAACTAAACGGACTCACATTTACAATGTTTTTCCCGACTGTATTTAATGAACTTTATAGGGTCTCTTTGCGATGTATTTAGCGAATGGTGCTTATTCACCAATTATTTATTACTGTCATACTGCGGCTCCACCTTTTCGAAAAATCGTCATTTTTTCATTAATGACATTCTGACTTGGTATAGATTCAAATTTCGACGGACCTTTCTAGATCCCATTTCGAAACTTTATGAAGCATACCAAATTTATGACAGGTAGCCTTAAAACATTGAAACTTCTTGAACAACGTTGGGATAATTAAAAATACATTCTTCCAGTTATTCTCCCTACTGCGGAATATTTACAAATTACCTACGGAAAATGAAATTGTATGAAAATTTGTACCAAATAAACTAATTTTTCCATTTATTAAACTTCGACTGACCCGGGTCACCATCCCAAGTACTGCAAGTAAAACGGAGTCATACTTGAAAATTTAATGCATTTTTTAGAAAATTTGATAAAATCCTCTCCTACATTATAATATTCACAGATAATATAAGAGATTATTAAATTAAGAAACTCCATAATTACCTTATAACGCTTACTTCTATTATATTAAATTTAGGCTTGTCCACGAATTAACTTTAACGGACAACCTCGTATTAAGTATCAGGATAAGATGTTACAATGGCATAGATGGTGGTGCGTTCACTCAAAAACGCCCCCATAATTCAACCATTTCATTAAACCCTTAGTAAGTGCCCGTGGCGTATTTCTTTTTCTTTCAATTAATTGTGCTAATGGATGCCTCTCCCTTACGCAGGGGTCTAGCCTACATATCTCTCTAACGATTAAACTGAAACCATTAATTTTACACCCTATTTGATTTCTGCTGCGTTATTGTTATTACACACTCAACGGTGTTGTTTGTCAATGTTTATCCCATACGATATGCCTTATAAACATGACAAAATTCATTGGAGTTAGATCTAGATATTAATTTTACCTTTTGTAACAATGTAGACTA
>CAJDSM010149370.1:76-10262 GCA_903981925.1 Ostrea lurida
CTCCCTAATTAGAAATACACTTTGGTAAGCATTCTTAAACATTTACACAAGAGCCATGGGCCAACATCGCTCATCCTGAGTACTCTTTGGCCTTCCGCACCCTATATAGGAAGTTAATAAATCTTCCTTTTCGTCTTGAAATAGATTAATAATATCTTTAAGCACTAAAAGCATGGACCCTACACTCATTGGGGCCCCACACAGTAACCCCGAGCGTCCAAGATTAAACAATACTTCAATAGTCTTCCACATATATCATGTGAAGCTAGCAATAAAAACTACAGTGTTCAAAGTTGGCCAGAGATAGGTTTTGGAAAGAATGATAACAAAGAGGCTTCTTCCTTAAAAGTCAATACAAAACTTGCGCGATCCCCTATTGGGGGCCTCATCGTACCCCGTATCATGGATTGAACAAAACTCAAAATATTTCCCATATTCAGAAAATCTTTCCATAATAATACAGCTGCAATAGCGCACATAGAGAATCTTGGAGAAAATAGTTTCACAACGATCGTTGACACTAGAGAGACAGTCCAGAGCGCGTTAAAACTGACTCCCTATATCGGCCAATCCATCATATCCGGGGTGTTTGTTATTGGGCGGTGTTCAATCGAAGACACAACTTCACTCTCGCATATATATCAGATAGCCTTCCAAACCAGACCCTTTCCTGCCAGTGGTCTTGAGAAAAGAGTTGAAAATTCTTCTAATAAACCCAGTAATTCAACACGAATCCCAATGAGTGTGCACATCGATGCGTAAAACCCGGGTCAGATTGAAAAAACTTGCAACTCTTCCACTAGATCACGAAGCTTCCATAAAAATCATCAGCTTCTGCTAGTGGTTGGACAGAAATTAAACACACACTACAATTGTAACTTGATCCCAAATGGGCCCCATCTACCCCGGATCATGATTGAAACAAACATAACCCTCACAATATCGAAGCCTTCCAATATAAACTCAGACCCCTGTCTTAGTGTCTGAAAGAAATTAAAGATTTTTCCTATAAAACATAAGTAAAAACTTTATACCCAATTGGGGCCCACCCGTAAGCCCCCGAAAATCAATTTGAACAAACTGAATCTCCACTTATAAACAAGAACTTTCCATATAAGATCATCAGCTGCAGGCCAAGTATACTTGAGAAGAAATAAGATCGTCCGGAGAGAATATCAAGTATAAACTGGGACTCCCTATCGAGTCCTCCATCACCCCACGTGGCATATAGAAAAAAAACTTAGGAACTCCAATCAGAACTCATATAAATGTTCAGCTTCCTGCCCAGGTTCTTGAGAAATATTTTTAAATGTCAATACACTATCATAGACTATGCATTTGGTGATACTCCCCTTTACAGGCTTGGTCGCATTTTGAAGCCAGACTGAAGCCTTGTACCCAAGAATATGTGTAGAGCTTTCGGTGAGATTTGGCCAGGTTCTCAAGAAGAATCGAAAATGTGAAAGTAACGGACAGACAGAGCCAAGACGACCACAACGGGGACGACAGGAAGACTCGGGACCAAAGGTGATACAGAACACACTAATGAACTCGGTCAGGTAGTCCATAAAATGCAAAATACTATAAATCAACCTATAAGAAATTTCTCATAGTCGCAGAATAGCATGATCCCAAGTAATATTGTAATTCTACGAATACAGCTACTAGAAACCTCAATGCAATCACTAAAAAATCTAATTCAAGAAGTACACCTACGTGATATAAACTCACCGAATCACTTTCTAATACTACGTACGCAGGCTCTCATAAAATTCCAAAGTCTGATGTGGATCGAACGACAACATATCAAATTGTACACTATTCCCATAGCAAGCTAGTTACAACATTTAATTAATGAATGCTTACAATCCAAAATAAGATTGAATATAACTATAACTTTAAAACATGCACTAGAATTTGGAATAAACCACCTAATGGTAATGGATTAACATCCGGACCCCCAGGACCCTTGTAAAAAGACACACCGTAAATTTTATCATAGATAGCAACAATCATTACCTGGTAAAAAACATGTCGTCATAATATTGCGGCACAAGATACCTGCAAAAAAAAAAAAAAAGACGATTAAAACCTGCAGTACCGGACCATAAGAAATTAATCCTTGACGGAACAACACAAGCCTGTACATCATGTCCAGCAGTTCCACTTGAAGGGACATAATCGTGATAGCTGCTCCCCCGCGGAATGACAACTGTGCTCCAACCCATAGCCCTGTTCTTAGCAACAACTACCACAGCATGTTTGAGCACAGCTCACTACCATTTGGGTAATAGCATGGTCCACCCGTTTCCCCCTACGGACATCATCCGCAGATCTTAAGCGGCGTCAATACATAGCAATATCACACTCACACCATTACCGAAATTCCATTAATAAAGACATAAGAATAATAATGAACTTACAACGTAGAAATTATAAAAAAGAAGTAACCTGATAAACATCCTAATATTACAAAACGGAAGAGTTGTTTGTTGAAAAAACATCACCAAACGTATGGACGTCACAATCACATGAGCGGCAGGCTCTGTAATTTCCGCGTAGTCGGCTAAATTCCAAATCCACAAGCCTCATGAAAGTAGTTGCGTGCGAAACGACCTCGTACGCGAAGTTGCTGTGGCTCCCGAATGCTTGGCGCAAAACACGTTCGAATTCCGCTTTGACGTGTTTTTGGGGCCTCAATTCCTATTATGACGTCACAACGAAAGCTCCCCGACGTCATTCTACGATTAATAACATTAGTTACGCTTGATGACGTTACGATAAAAAACACATCAAGCTCAAAAATGTTTCAAGAAATTTTAAAAAATCACAATTTTGAGATCTACGTCGAAATAAACACATATCTCTATGGCGTTCTCTACAGGGAAAATATGCGACTAGAATTATCATCTATAGGGCACGATGCTTAATCACCTTTTTCACGAGGAATCTATGGACTCGTACCGTTCATTAATTTTGATTCCCGCCGCAACGAGTTCCATAATTAGGTACTAATGAAAGATACAACGATCTAAGGATTCCTAGTGTATATGCCACTCGCAGCATACGTCATAAGCTATTTCTAAACTTCAACTTCTGTAATGATTACAGGAAAGAAATCATCACAATAAGTCTTTATTAGCTTTATCAAACAAAGCAACACTCTCACCGAGTGTGGAGTGGTCCGGTCAGAACATAGAATAAAACACACTTCGAAACGCGCATCACTTTGGCGAGAAATAAAAATTAATTGAACCGCCGAGGCGTCACAAACTGGATTCATATTCAGTGGTTAACAAATGGAACATCGTCTTCCAACCCATACTATAGTCGTATATTACGAGGTTGAGCATACCATATAATTGTATTTCAAAGCTTCATCTCCGAAAAAAGTTAGGACGCACTAGAATATAGCACATAACTAAGAGCAATATGCAACTGAGCAATAATTGTAATCAAATCGATTATGCGATATATAGTAGAAAAAGGTTAAAGGTTCAAATAAGACTATATATTAGAAAGTCACAGATATTGGAGTATGAATGTATACCAACATTTCAACAGTTCATGTGTCACAAAATGTTTACCAAATCCTCTTCTTCTACTGGTGCGCAAATATTTAGCAACACTTGATCTTATGAAGAGAGTATATCTGCTAATGAACCAATTAATGTTTCTCGTATAACAAATTGCTGTACATTGGCGAGTTGGATTGAAACATTAGATCTACCTCAACTATAGACAATGTGCTATGAAGATCTAAAATTGTATTCAATTATCGATACAGATCTTATTTATCGTAGCTGAAGAAACCACCAAAACGGTTGTCTAACCGCTTTGATAAATAGTCAATACTAACTTCCACGCCCACGCACGTCACGATAGCGACGTCGACAATGGTACAAAGTAAACATTCCGTTCCCGTCGACAATCTGACATACGGGGCCGCAAAAAAATTTACCAAGAAATAAGAAAAACCTTGTTAATAAAAACGTTAGATATCTAGTATGGGAAATATAAAACTCCACTTAAAACTGTCTTACTTTCGCGTGTGTGAAATACAGAAATTCACGCGTAACCTAATTTGTACAAATTCAATAATTAACAGTCACGTTCAACGAAGCCATAAAACTTCCACTTCACAATCATTTCCATGTCAATCATCATATTTCCCCGAAACACTGCGATATCCTGTTCCTTGACACACTTGTCGTGTTTCTACGAAACATCAAGTCATCGACGTCATCTTGTTTGAGAATCGTGGCTCTCACTTAACGGTAAGCTAGCAAATGGTGCCCTTGTAGTCCTCCAAATTGCTTTATCGACACTGCTCGAACTAAACATCGTTCCTTACACGTTCTTAAAGTAACCCCATTCTCCAGTTCACTCGCGAAGATCATACAATAACTGAACAACGTCTTCTAAATCGGAGTTTCCGTTTTTCCTGAAATATGAAAACCCGCCACGATTAACATATTCGGATTTCCATCCTTACAAAAATGCTGCCATAATAAAGCTTTTGTTTGCACGTTTGTTAAATCTCGTCGTGATGAACGGATTCCGTGATGCACTCACGATTGCGGATACGCAAACGAATCACGGCGTAAAAATGTGCTGGTTAAGCTTCGCATCATATATCTCGGAAAAGGGATGTATGGCCTTCATTTGAGCGAACTTCCATACTCTCACATGATGATGCAACGTACAACAATCTGTGAACGTCCAAACATTCTTTAGGCAGCTTTGATCATAAAACGTCCAAAAACACCATACCATGAGCGCGTTCTCGGTAGATCATTCCATCCGGTTTTAAACCTCTTTCAGATCAACGGAATCCTGATTTCCTGTCGACACCTCTAATATATATGTAGATCATTGTCGATTAGACAGCCTGGGTAGTGACTTGCGCTAACAAATCCTGAACATGAATAATTCGCACCTCACAGTTTGTACTACTTCAAGGTGAAACGGCTCGGTCGTTGCACACAGTAAAAAGCAAATGTATCTTAACATAAAGGTCCAGATTGTTCTTACATGAAGTCGCCTGGTAGAAACTCCCACTCCTGTAACATGAGTTAATGGTGCGCATCAACCAGTCGAATGTTAGGTAGGTGACGAATCCGTGTTTTCGTACGATCTTCCTATAACATACGCACAACGCATTGTGCAGAATCTTCTAAACGCAATTGCGGGACAAACACGATCCAATATGTCTGTCGTAATACGTATGGTAGCATTCAGCTCCCGAATGAAATGAAGCGTTCATGTGCCGCATAACGCTTAAGAGCTGTTAACTGGTGAGTCCAGGCACAAATAAGAGGAATTAGCGAGCCGGTATAACAGCATTCCTGAATCCTCTGGCAACGTATAAGGATGAATTTTGTCCAAGAAAATCCAACTGGTCTACACTCTGCGAACTATTCAATGGCCTCCTGTTTGCTATAACTTTCCATCTCAACGCGGACAACATATCTGACGTTGATATCCAATTCTAACTTGCGAAGTCCAGTTCGTCTGTAATAGGTTTCCTTGTTTCCCTCGAATCTATGTCGTACCATTGAAAAAAACTAACGATATGTCTTTACCGAATTAACTTCTTGTAGTCCCTATCTATTAATCTATCATATTGCCAATATTCGTGGGACAACTGTCTTGAACACAAAGAAACTCATCGTTTCTCTGCTATTGCGATAAAGCTGTCTTTAAACAGATAACAAATTGATCTTGGCATTTTCTGAGTCTGTTAACCACTTTGGTCTGTCTTCCAGATTGGCCTGTTGAATTGTCCGGCGTGATACCTTCTTTAGTAAATGGCTGGATTGCACTCTGTCGGGGCATATCTCCATTCATTTACATTGATAAATCTGTATTTCCTGATCCATTTGCTATGAATCGCTTCAGGTGCTTCTTGTTCCAACCATTAACGATTGAACTTCCGACCAAAAGTAAATTCTGAACAAGTGAAAACGAATTGACATGGTCCGCTACAAATCTGGATCCGGGAAACTGCTCCCATTGAGTTCAAGCTGCGCAATGTTAAATCTTAGCGGGCTATTCTGGTTGCCATGACAGAGTTGTCGATTCGTTACTAGGACACGTGCCCATAAGGCTTAGACTGGCTCTGTAAACACGTGAATGAGGTCCTTTGTCATCACTGTCTGAATTTGAAAGAAAAATCTCTGGACTCTATTTGCAGCTTCCGTAATAATCGGGCGATATTTCTCAAGTTTGAACTATAATTCCGGTTACGGTTCATGCCCAGCCGGAATCTACCTTTCCATATTGTATCAAATTTCGCCCTTTCTTACGTGGTACTAGGCTAGCACCAAGCCGAACAAATATTTCGATGAAAATTTAAATCCTACTTGTCACAGCTTCTGGTGCTTTTTGACCAATACCCGTTGGTAGAAAATCGATCTGATGCTAATCCCAAATGAATACCTACACTTTACGTGTGACAACCTTTGTCTAGAACCATTTTCTTAGCTTTGCTAATGTTCGTAATCCTGTGGAAATCCACATCGTAAAAGTTGAAACCGGCCTTAGGACATACTTTCTCGACTCTCGGAAAAAAGTCATTGCTCTTCTTCGTGCTACACTGATAGAATTGTCCACATAAAGAGCTCCTCCTATCATTTTCTCGTCTGCGTCGTAGGCTGCAAATGTTCAGTACGTGGCGTTGAAAATAAGGGTGAGCAGTCGCTCCAAGAGAACGATTTGAATCTGTAATTTCGAAGCTCGCTGTTGATGGTGGACCTTTAAAACCAAAGAAAACGAGTAAGTCCGATCGCTTCGTTAAAGCAACCATAAGAAACGCTTCTCTACATCTGTCAGCGATAGAATAGCTCGAAAACGGGCGAGTGGAAAATTTTGGTCAATATGAGTGGGCGGTTCTATCAAACAATCCATATAAACGAGGAGTGTTTGACGACGACACAACACAACTCATTATACGATCGAAATCGGCGGTACTAGTGAATCAACTTCATTAAACTTGGATTTGGGAATTATGATTTTACCACCGTTCTCCCTCCCTTGTCGACTTTTGTCAATAAAATCACAACGATCCTGTCTGCAATAATCTCTCACCATATTTCCGGGAAGCAAGTCTGGACATTGATCGTAGTGCGAATAACATTTTCTTCCTCTTCCCGCAATGGTAATATGATGAATCGTCGGTAATTTCTTTCCAACGAAGTTCGCATGTAGTATGCTCTCGAGTTCTATCGAATCTTGTTGGTATGAGAAATAGTCTCCTCTCGAAGTGAAATTCGCTATACTACAATCGCCAACGTGATCAGATTTCCAAAACGTCTCTATTTTGTGTCTCGTTGTGAAACGAAAATGATTCAATACCTACTGTTGCGTTTTATCTCCGACGTTTCTTACGCCCCTGAAAGAAGTACCTATTCGACACAGCATCGTCCAACTCCATCGTATAATCATCACTCTACCAACGTCCCATAATGTCTGCAAGCATATCAATAAACTAGATTAAACGAAAGTTGATACTCAAAATGGGTTGCGAGTTAAGTCCTCTCAAATAGCGGTTCAATTTGTTGTTATGAATTCGTGAACCATGGCACGGACTATCATATTTGGATTGAATCATCAGCTCGTCTCACTTTTCAAAAGTAGAAGTGATTGTCTAATGCGAACTTTCCGTTCCTCATATGAGGATATTTGATAAGTTCTGCCCTCGCTTATAAGTCAGCTTCCTGAAACTGCTCAAGAAATGACCGTTGAGCACCCTCGCCAAATGGAATATTCGCGTCCATTACGTGAGAACTATTCCAATGCTATGCAAGCTTCAAGAAAATACGTTGTTTTGGGGTTCATGCGAGAACTACATGTCGTTGCTGTTCTCCTGTTCGTACATGTTGTTTCAAAATCACACTGTCTGGTTTGTAAGACTGGGTGACCGATGCCATCACTCTTTGTCACCAGCGGTTTTGCTCTCGTTTTCCACTTTTCATAGACTGGCATCCTTTCACAGCATTGTTTTGTTCTGCTGCAGGTGAACAGGAAGGATTTGAAACGACATTCACCACTCTGTGTGCCCAACAATTGACAAAAAAAAAAAAAAAAAAAAAAAAAAGCTGGCTTACTAAGTTAAAGACGTGCGTCCGAATCTATAATTTGGCTCAATGACAGGTCTACTTTCACCCCAGAACACGCAAGGTTGTTTTCAAATCCGAGGTTATTTATACACCATTTACCTGATAATGTGATTTCTTCTCGGAGTTCTGAGTGATTTCGCCTAACAGAATAGAGTTCTGAGGAAATGAATATGCTTAAATCTCCTACACCCATCCCATACGTAAATTTCTCTGAATCTCTTCTCAAATCCCAGGGTCCAAGTTGACCATGTCTTTGTTAAATTTCTCGTATTTCACCTGGCATGTTCTTAACGATATTAGAGTGACCAACAGTAATGCCTACGAATCTGTCGTCCAGCGCTCTAGCTCTAACGTAACCTCCATTTCATCGTAAAAATCCTTATCTACCAGCGTATTTGCGTCGGTATTCTAACAAAGCATTGCATGCGCTCACACTTCTCGGTTTCCGAACTCTTTCAACAGTAGTGCCTGATGTAATAGAATTGTGAGGCGAACCGCATAGATCAGCGAGCTTCATCCTGTAACGGGCTTAAGATAATGAATTTTGGACACGTTACGGAATGGTTATAACGGCCGATTCATACAATCCCAGAAATCTCCAGTTAAAAATATTTCCTGAAAGTAGGCAGCGTGAGCTGGTAGGCGGTGAACTCTCGTGTAGAGCTTGGAAAAGCGAGGCGTGATTGAGAGCCGGCAAAACTACCAGTCACCTGTGTACCTGGGATCTTCACTGAGGACGTTAACAGAAGAAATCGTATGAAAATCGGGGCTCTCGAACGTTTAGACTCTGTAAACTGCCTGTAAATCAACTGTGGAAGCGTAGGACGGAGCAACGTTTCAATAATTCTATATGTCAAGTTTGTGCAAGCGTCTATACCATCTGTTTCAACGATCCTTTTCATTTCCTCTGGTTCGCAAAACAAATATCCATCCTTCGCAAGTTTTCAAGAAACTTTTTTCTGTAAAGATATCAACATGACTATCTTGGTCAATTCGCAGTTCTTTTGCATCGTCAATCTTCGAATAAGTTTCGTTACCGGGGCACTGATTTCTGGTCCCGCTCGCTTTAATGTCTGTAATCATCGTACGTATCGTCCTGTCACGGGATCCATTAAAATACGGAACAGTCTTTGATAATCTAGCTAACATAACGAACAAAAAGTTGTTGTGCTACCGTTTGAATATCAAACTACTCCGCCCACGACGACTCAACTGGGCACGTAGCGACGTCGACATGCGTACAAAGGTTACGCGGCGGTTCCCGCCGACAACTCGACAATTAGCGGGCTGTCCTACGCGAGAAATAAATGTTAAAATGCAATAAATATTTAACACATATATGAAAGAAATTCATTTTAAGGCATTGAAAAATTAAACCGAATACATTCAGATACAGTACTGACTTTCTTTAACTTACCGGAGTACTTTTTGCTGACGATACACACCATTGGCGTAGGTTTAACTCGACATCACAATATACGTACTATAGCCGTACGTAATATAACTACCAACCCTATAATATATAGATTAAAAGAAAATTATCCTCCTGCTCTAAAATGACATGGCTAATTTTGCATAGCCTTCTCAGCCATGTGACGTCTCATATGATGAAAACATTCTCTGAACATTTTAACCCATATCAAAGATGAGGGGTATGTTTTGTCGTGTCGGTCATTCCTCTGATACTTCACCCCTTTGATATAACTTTTGAATGGTAACTACTGGGTCTTTCATATTTTTTCGCATATATGTTCCTTATGACATGACATTTCCGTTGATACTAAAATTTGTTACAGTCCATGAAACTTTTTACATGTACTTTACTATTTTCCCGTGCGCTCTGCGTTCATTCACCGTCACGCGCTCACCGTTGATAGTTTTGCGTTCACAAACCGCTCGTGTTCACCGGGCGCTCACCGTTCGTTCAGCGTTCAGTCATTTTTTCTTTGACATTTGTAACTCCAAAGAGAAAGAATCGCTACATGTAGATAGGCAAAAATGGAAAGAAAGAAATAAAAAAGAAGAACGCGTGGGGACTTTCTTATTATATTAGGAATTTGATTGTG